>BQNB010008118.1:0-91122 GCA_026074375.1 Tanacetum coccineum
TAAGGTATACATATACATTGAGGTCCAAGTTTTTATATAAACAAAAGGTTTAAAGCCTTTGCTTGTTAATAATCCCATAGGTTATTGATTGCTTCCAAACTACACCATAAAATACATATAATATATAATAAAATATAATATATATATAGCAAGAATAGTCTGGAAACAAAGTCAAGAAAACCGAGAGCAGTATAGAGTTTTCCCGGGTCGTTTATCCCCAACGAGGCTGGACTGGAGAATCGATACAGTCGAAGATTTGAGTTTGAAGATTTTTGGATTTTTGAATTAAACTACGAATTTAATAGCACAATTAAACTATAGAGAAAATTTAAGAAACTAAAATCAATTAACTAACGCGAAATTTAAATACACGAAAAGTAAAAACGTGAGCTAAAACTGAAATTTAAAATCTAAGAAACTACTTTTTACAAATTTAATACCTAAAAATCACAAATTTAAAAAGAAAATTTTAGGAAAAAGAATTGGAATTTTTTAACTATTTTTGAATTTTTTATGAATTTTTAAAGATTAATGAATTAACAAAAATAAACTTTTTCTAAAAATTAATACTAAAATTTTACTTTTATTTTTCAAAAATACTAGATTTAAAAAGAAAATTATTGCAAAAAGAATCAAAAAATTTCAACTATTTTCCTATTTTCTATGATTTATTTAAGAAAAAGAAATTACTTAAAATCTATTTAAATTCCTAGAAAATACAAATTAAACTGGAAAAATAAGGAAAAATGGTTTTTAAATACTAAAAAGGTGCAGAAAATCAATGGCACAAAAAGCCCTAATTTTTATACCCTAATCGAATCCTAATTTTATCAATTAAAACTAAACCCTAACTTTTATTAAACTAATTTCTAAAATAATAAAACTATTTTATTAAACTAAAAAGACAGGGTAGGAAATGTAATAAAAGAAAGAAAAGGGTAGGCGGGCAAACCTTCTATATTTTACACTACAGTGTAAACGGGTAACCCTAAACTATGGGAAAAATACTAAACAGACCCCGCGATTCAGCTTATTTTTGGCTTATTAAAAAGTGAAAATAAGCAAAAACTTAAAACATGAAAGTTGTTAAGGAGCTTATACTAAACAACTTTAACAAAGGCACTTTCTACTTTTATCCACTGAATAAGCTAAAAAATTGAGCTTTTCAAATCTGTTACAGAAACTAAGGGTTTAACAGCTTTTTTAGACAATGGCTTATTTCTAGCTTATTTCTTGATGAAAATGAAAAACAAAAGAAGCTTTATGTAGATTAGGATATGTACTAGAGATTTCTAAGAAAAAATAAGCTAAACTCTAACAAAAATAACAAGAAAATTTAACTTAAAAAGTGCAAGTTTTAGCTTAAACTGAGATTAAGCTTTTTCTTATAAGCTAAACAGCTTATTTCTAATCCTTGGAAGCTGAAACTTTGGAAATAAGCTATGCTAGGAATATAAAACTAACCTAGATAAAAAAAATTCTAAAAATTACAACTAGAAATAAAAAATCAATAAGAAAGTAAGCTAAGATCCTAAAGAGCTTCTATATTGCTTTTTGCAGGTTAAAATAAGCTAAACTAAAAGCTTAAAATTGAAATCTAAATGATGAAATTTAAAAAACTCATGGAATACTAGTTTAATGCTAATTTCTAAACCATAATTCCTAATTTTGAATGTTTAAGAAGAAACTAAAAATTCAATAGCAACAACATCAGCAGTAACTGATGTTGCTGATGTGTTTGACCAACAATGTAAATGCAGGTTAAATGCTTAGCTTAAAACTCATGTACTCACTACCTATTTGTTCCTAATCTTACACATATCAAACTTAAGCTCTCTTATGCTAAAACTCACTAAAACTTCAGATTCTTCATTAAACAAAAACTGTCCTGGTGCTAGGAAGTAGTACTTAAGTCCTAAACTTTTAAATTCTACTAACTAATTTTCAAAACTTATTTAAAACTTGTTAACACTACTTAACACAGCTATATGAAGTATTTTGGCAGGATTGTTTTGACTTTAAATGTCAAATAAGGCTTAAACCAAACACTCCTTAATAAAAACTGTCAAACCTAAAGTAAACTTAAAATCTATTTAAAAGCTAAAACTACTAAAACCTTTTATCTACTCTCACTAATTTTCACCTTCTTAAGCTATTAAAAGACTAAAACCTACAACTTATGTGTAAAGATAAACTAGTTACTCACCTAAGCCATTAGACTAATAATGACAGAATTGAGTATTAAAGTTCCTAATGGCTTCCAAAGCCTCTAAACCTGAGCTTAAAGGCTCAATAAGCTATATTAGCTTATAACTCCTTGTAGCTTCCAAAATGAATCCAATGAACTCAGGTGGTCATGTTTTGATGTACAATGATCAAATTGAGTAAATGAATGACTTAAAACAAATTTTTGACTAAATTTGAGTTTATGAACAAGAATAAGCTCAAAAGAGCTTATTGAGAGCTTATTAAGGTGAAAACAGCTTAAAATTGAAATAAAAAACAATTGAAACTCAAAAACTGAATTAAATTGCTCAAAATGATTAAGTACAAGTTGAAATAACAAAGGTACAAGTATTTAAAGCTGAATTTAGAAAACTCTAAAGAAATAAGAAAATTTACAAACTGAAAATTTAACTTGCTAACTAACTAAAAAAACTCCAAAAATGAACTCTAATCTTCCTATTTATAGAGAATTGAAGAAGAGAATGAGACTTCAAGCTGTTGATGAGCTTATGACATGTTCGAGCCAATTGTGAGCTTACACGTGGCCTTTAGAAAGAAATAGACCAATCCAGTGATGCCACGTATGATTGGTGATGTGGAGGGTGTAAAATACGAGGTTAATTGTAGTGTAGAGGAGCGGGGAAGGGATTTTGAGGTGATTGGGTTTGTGGGGAAATTTGGCGGGAAATGTAGTTGGATGGCGGTTAGAGATTTAAACCGCGCTTGTGTATTATGAAAGTTTGAAAGAATTGCAACTTCAATCCCTGCGTTTCACTTTCCTTAGTTGTAGTGTAAAATGACTTTCAATCTTGACATAATTGGCCCTTGTGGTTTCTTTCTTCTTTTTCCTCATTAATAAACAATCTTTCCACTTTTTACAACTTTAGCCCTTTGACTTTTAAAACATTTGAAACTTTGAGAACTTGTCATAATTGGTCCTTGGCTTTTATTTTGGGTTTTTGACTTCCTTTCTTGCTTGTATCAGACTGATCCGGCTTTGATTTCCTTCAAATCTCTCTCTTGACTTGACTTCTCCGTTTCTTGTCAGTTTTTGACTGTTTTTGCTTCTTTTTGTCCTTTTTATCCTTTCCTGCACAATAGACACAAAAGCACACCTTTTTCTATTCTTTTGGCATTTTTATGGCTTTTATTTGGCAAAATCCCGGGTATTTAATATATACAATTTAGCATATATCAAAATCCCCAACTAAAGGATTGCCGTGTCCTCACGCAATGTTATCAAGTGTACACTTTGTAAACTAACAAAGTTTCCCCAAAATGCCCTGTTTCCACCATTCTATGAAATCACCTGTTTAAACAACTGTTCAATTTTCTCAAACATCTAATCTCGTTGAAACACATTAATGGCAATCATGTCCAACTTTGCAACTTAAGGCTCATTGAAATAGGCTATTCCCGATTAAAATAGAGCACAAAAAGGGAAACTTCTCGTCATCCTTGACTTTTCACTAGACTAAACAAAGCTATTAAACAAGATCATTTCAATATAAGTCCAAAATGATTTAAGCTCTTATACTTATAACTTGTGAAACTTTTCACAGAGACCCAGGAGATAAATTAATTATTAAGATTGTGCCACTCTTTTTAACTCAAACCATAATCAATTTATCTTCCAAGTTGAAATTCATCTAGAAGCTTTACAAATAAGCCTTGTGAGCTCAAATGTTAATAACATAGATAAACCTCGACTCAAAGCTAAAAGAGATTCGGAAACAAAACTTATAAATTGATTTGAGAAAATGAAATTTTTAACCATTCTTTTATTTTCCATATACTATAATTTTTTTTTTTGCAATAGGAATGTTGTTCTTAGTTCGAACCCCTACTTAGGCCTTTCTCCCAAATAGGATATCGCAACAACAACCGGTGTTCTTAGTTCGAACCCCCAACTTCCGCTGCCTAACTTTTTGTTGGGTATCGCGAACAACACCTTTTCCTACAAAGCCTAGAATCCAAAGTCCCTTAGTTGCAATCATCACCTAGGCCGCGCTCCCTAGTGATGAATGCCTACGAACCTTGATTCCACGTACATAGTTTTAATCCTTAGTTGCGACCCCATCCGAGTCTTGCTCTCAACATGGATACGCCAACGATTAAAACTACATATAGCTTTTATTATTCTATTTTTGCGAATGCTTCATTGGCACGAAAAATAATGCTTTTGCATTAGAAATGCTTCATTGGCATTCTTTTTATAATTATATTTTTGATGAATGGAAAAATTTCACTTTAGAAAATCAACTTATAAATTTGAAACCAAAAATCTTACTTACATATTAAAATGAATTCTTTTTCAAAATGTAAGTTTTTTCTAAAACATTTTTTGACTTACTAAATTAAAAGATCACGTATGATACGTGTGTTAAGATCTTGTGTGATAGAAAGACGACAATCATTCATCTAAACTTTAGGATTTCCAATAAAACCTTTGCTTAAACAAATACACTTATATTTAACTACATCATTTCTTGTTCTTCACATTTTTAAAATCCAAAGCAATAGGATTTGTGAAAGCTTGTCCAACAAAAGGGTAGGTTAAAGAACTACTAGGCAAAGGGCATTTTCACCCGGTCAAGTCAAAATTAACTCCTATTTCTCACCAACGGATTACGAAAAAGTGGTGTTTTCTTCCAAACTAAGCTTCTTTTAAGCTTTTCTTGTAAGCAAAAATTTAAAATTTCTTACTTTTTTCACAAAAAGGTAATTAAAAAAGATTTAAACAAGGTTGCGTGAAGTGCAAGTCAATATCGAAGATATCCTTCCCCAAACTAAAATGAAACTGTTGTCACAAAGTTAAAATAAGGTCAAAAGTATCTTTAACAAAAATTCTAAGGTCATGCCAAAAGAATAGATGTTAGTTCGATAAAGACAAGGATAAGAGATTTCCTTATTTATGAAGAGAAGATTGGAGACCATCAATGGATATTGTGGGAATTGCTTTGTCCTTCCACAAATTTTGAACCATGAAGCTTCCAAAATCCGGAAAACCTAGACAAAAATAAAAAAAACAAACAAGAAACGACAAAGAATAAGCTTCCTCTCATCTTTTTTTATTGTTAGCTCAAAAACATCTCTAAAACGGCTTAGTTTTTGTTAACCGAGTACAAGCTATACTCGCCCCCGAATTGATTTGTCCTTGGGGAAACAAAGAGAAAATCAAAAAAAAATAAAAATAAAATAAAATGATAAGCATGGGGTGCCTCCCATGAAGCGCTTGTTTATTATAGAGTCCCCTTCGCTTGACTCTTTCCCCAAACTAGGTTATTATGGTGGATAATAGTGAGGGTGAAGAAATTCCAAAAGGTGGAAACCTCCCCAAACTAGATATGAAAGATATACCGTAGCATTGTTGATTCCGGGTTCAAAAAACGTTTTAGAAAATAGTTTCAAGAGAGAAAATGTGAACCCGGAAAATGCTTTGGTATCATGAAAGTCCATTACGGGTGGGTGGAGTGGGTCAAAAACATCAAGAGTTAAAGAACTCTTCATTGTAAGCACATTATCACAAATACCCGGATTAAAATTTTTATCTTCACTCCCCGTGGAGTAGATGTGGGTAAATCCTCGGGATAGGTGACAAATGGTAAAAATGTTCGGGTAGTAAATGTGAAAGTATCTTCCTCTTCATCTAAAACAACATTTTCACCTATACCCGGGTAAGAAAGTTCACTTGTGTTAATTTCGTCAAAAACATTAACTTCAGCCATCACGGGCTCGTCATCAAAAGTAAATGACTCGTACTTGGGAAGAATCATCGAGTCATCCGAAAAACTAGGCACATCCGCCTCCTCTAAAGGCAAATCAAGATCCACAACGGGGATAGTAGAGGAGGGGCAAAATATAGGAGAAATCGGAATAGGAGGAGAGAGACTAAAAGCGTTAATCTTTTCAATTAAAAGATAACTTTCGACTAATTTCTCCCGAAGAGAAATGTCAACGATCTTAGAAATGTCGAAATCAATCTCTCCTCCGTCCTCCTCAATATCAACACAATCATAAAAATCGTCATCATAATCGTCATCGTCGTCGGTATCATCGTCATCGACACAAACTTCAACAATTTCTGGTAAATTCGGAGCAAGATGAGCAAGTCTACTCGTGGACTTCTCGTAATAGGAATCATCGATGTCGAACAAATTACACTCCCCCAAACTAAAGTCATCGGACTCACTTGGGTTTGAACAAGGTTCTCAACACTAATCGTCTCCGTTTCCGGAGTAGTGTTAATATGCCCATCTCCCATTATGATTGAATCCTTAGGCTCTACGTTTATGCGAAACGGGTGAGTGATCGAATTCGGATAACTTGCATAAACTCCCAAAACATGCGTCTATCATCGTCTAATGATAATCTTCTGAATTCGAGCTCCAGCTTCATACTCTCTAAGCTCTTGCTTCTTGTATGATTTTCCTAATTTCCAATTGCTTAGACCATTGAATTTAATTCCTTAAGCTCATAAATCTTATCTTCAACATTTTCTTTCTAAATCAAATAATTCGATCTCCTCCTTTCGATAGTTCTCTTATTCTAAATCATCATACCATTCTTTTAATCATCTTCAAAACACTACATACAGCTTCTATCTGAAGTCTCCAAATCTTGGATTCTTAATTCTTGAGGAGATTGACTTTCATTTAAGACTTGATTAGCTTTTTGAAGTCTCTCCTCAACAAGCAGTTCCGCAATACTCTTCTTTTCTTGATCTTTCTGGATTTGGTTAGGAATTTCTTGCTTTAGTTGTTGAATTTCATTAAGAATTTGTAAATCCTCAAGAAGACTTTGCAACAATTCTTGCAAATACTCAGGTTGAGTTGCACTTCTCACAAATGGCTTGATCTTACAAAAATTTCTCTTAGCAACAATAACTTGATGCTCTTTTCATTATGAAGTATGTGATCATACTTCTTTAAGAAGTTTTGCATAGATTCTATAAGATCCATTTGAGCATGTAGCATTTCCGTACTTGCTACTGGAGGAGTCTGATAAACATCGGAAAACTGCGGGGGTTGAAATTGGTCGAAACCGGAAGAATGAGAATTAAAATACTCTTGGTTCATCGGCTGACATTGGTAATCAAAGTGTGGACCCCCACAGTTTTCACAACAAAGATATTGTTGTGGAAGAGTTTGTAAATCATGTGGGAAACAATCAAAATTTCGATTATAGCACGGTTCCAGCTCAGAAATGATCGGATCTTTTGGTGGACAATTGGTTAACCGAAAGAGCCCTCTTTTTCACAAGATTCCACAAATGCATTTTTGACAAAAAATCCCATTTAAATGAATCACTCAGCACCTCCATAACAACAATTATGGTCCGATTTGTGGAATCTTGTGAAATATATTCACCGGGGTATCTTGATCAACAACGCTTGGCTCTCGAGGAGCATAACAAACGTTGGTATTGTCATTGGATGACTTCGGAAGTATCTTGAAATTTTGGAAAATTCCAATAATCAACACAATATGTAAAACAAGTCTTTTTGAATTTCATAACGTCTAAGAGTACATCCATGACAATACGGACAATCGACCGGGGTTCCACAAACCGCACAATGAAGAAAGATCGGCCACGGGGAATAATGATTTGGTCTTTAAGATTTCCTATTGAACAACACTCTTTAGTGTACCAATCTTCCACAAGTTGAACATTCTTTGATTGCATAAAGGGATTTTGAACGATTAGGCGCCATCAGAATTAAACATTATCGAGGATAAGGAAAATGAGAATTAAACAAATAAGAGGAATAAGAAGAATATTTTTAGCTTTTCCGAATAATTCATAAAAGAATTTGAAATTGAGAAGATTCTTTTTGGGGGAAATTAAATTTTTTTAGTATTTATTAAGAATGAAAACAAAAATATTTTTGGTAACCGTTAATACATTACAACTCACGATAATCTCTAAGAATACGCAACAAGTGAGCGAAAAGCGTTACGGAGCCGCAATGACTACTTAGAGAATAGCTATCACTTTTCCTTAAACTCCCTTATAGTTTTTGTAAACTTAAAGGTCCGTCGTACCTCGCAAGTACTTCACGATTTGTTTTGTTGTTTATTGGAATGGTTTAAGATGGATAGCTTGTATCCAAATGTTTATTATTATTATTATTTTTTTTTATTATTTTTTTTTTACTAATTCGATAGGAATCGAATTAATGAACTTTTTATATTTTTTTTCAAAAATATAGCAAAATAACTTCCAAAGGAGAAGGATCTTCGAAACTCTACTTCAACGAATATTCTTCAACAATCGTTCACCGACTTCCCGGCAACAGGCGCAAAAATAAATTTTGTTATGTTAGTAAAGCAAACAAATTTATTATAACATAAAGTATTAAATCCCGTAAGTATTCTTTTCAAAATACTTTCTCAAACAAGAGAAATTAAGGTAAAAATCTCACAAAGAAAACACAATTGTATATTTTTTTATCCGGAAGCACGTTTTCCTCGGGTCGTGTCCCAACGAAAATCGTGAATTGAGAATTTAGAATAATTCGGATTCGAGTTAAGATTAATAAAGGATTTTTGAATTATTGATTATACTACAAATGTAATAGCACGAATTAAAGACAATTAACTAGCTCGAAATTTAAATGCACGAAAAATAAAAATGCAAGCTAAAAATGAAATTTAAAATCTAAAGGCACGACTTTTAGCAAACTTTATACCTAAAAATCAAAAATTTAAAAAGGAAAATTTTTAGGAAAAAGAATTGAAATTTTAAACCTATTTTTCTATTTTTATGATATTACTAATAAAAAAATTAATAAATTCTAATTTCATAATTCCTAAAAATTACAAATCAAACTGTAAAAGATATAGGAAAAATGGTTTTTATAACACTAATAAAGGTGCAGAAATCTATTGGGCAAACAAAAACCCCAAATTTAAATAACCTAATTGAACACTAATTTGATTTATTAAAACCAAACCCTAATTTTATAAAACTAATTTCTAAGAATTTAAAACTATTTTATTTATTCTTAAAAAGACAGGGTAGAAACTGTAATAAAGGAAAGAACAGGGTAGGCGGGCTAACTTTTGCAAATTTACACTTCAGTGAAAACGAATAACCTTGAACTATGGCAATATTACAAAACAGACCTTACGCTATGGCTTATTTTTGGCTTATTAAAAATTGGGATTCAGCAAAAACTTAAAACTACAAACTTGTTAACTAGCTTATTCTAAACAACTTTAATAAAAGCAACTTGACTATAAAAACAACTGTATATGCTGTGAAAAAAGCATCCTTGTGTCCAGTTACAGAAACAAAGGTGTTTAAGAGCTATTTGGATTTTGGCTTATTCCAAGCTTATTTATAGATGAAATTTGAAAACAAAAGAAGCTATTTGTAGATCAAGATGTACGCTAAAGGTATCTAAACAGACATTAGCTAAGCTTTAACAATTTTAACAAGAAAAATGATCTTAAAATGTGCAAGTTTAAGCTAAAAACTGAGATAAGCTTTTGCTAATAAGCTAAAAAGCCTATTACTAAACCTATAAAGCTGAAATTTAGAATTTAAGCTATTCTATTGATTTAAATCTAACCTAGATAAAAGGTTTTTCAAAATTTTAACTAGAAATAAAGAAATCAAATAGAAAATTAGCTAAGATCCTAAAGAACTTCTATATTGCTTTTTTTGCAGGTTGAAATAAGCTATACCAAAAGTTTAATATTGAAATCTAACTGATGAATTTCAATAAACTCATGGAATACTAGTTTAATGCTAATTTCTACACCATAACTCCTAACTTTGAATGTTTAATAAGACACTAAAAATCCAACATCAACAACATCAGCAGTAACTGATGTTGCTGATGTGTTTGACCAAAAATATCAATGCAGGTTAAGTGCTTAGCTTTAGAACTTATGTACTCACTACCTATTTGTTCTTAATCTATCACATATCAAATTTAAGTACTCTTATGCTAAAAACCACTTAAACTTCAAATTCTTCTTTAAACAATAACTACCCTGGTGCAAACAAGGAACTTTGAACTCTAAATTTTGAATCTTCTACTAACTAACTTTTAAAACCTGTTTAAAACTTAATCATATACCCTAACTCAACTTTATAAAAGATTTTGACAAAATGCTGTTGACTTTAAGAGTCAAACTCAGCCAAATCCAAACACACCCTACTCCAAACTGTCAAAAAACTATTTGTACTTAAAACTGATTTAAAAACTAATTCTGTTAAAACTTTTTAGCTACTCTCACTAAAATTCACCTAAGTAAGCTAAATGAACAATATAACCTAGAGCTTATTAACAAAAATAAGCTAGTTACTCTTATAGCTTTTTTTTACTAACACTTATGACAGAACTGAAAAGTAAAATCTAAATGAATTTAAACTAAAACAGATTAAAGCTAATACAACTTCAAGCTAATTAAGCTAAATGAACAGGATTTAAGCATGAGAATTTAGAAGAATAAGCAATGTGAAATAAGCTATAAATGCTAAAAAAATGAATTTGAACCTGTGAATGTAGACTCTGAACCTAGCCACTCTATCTGAGTGAGTGGCTTACAAATGTAATCCTAATGGCTTCCAAAGCCTCTATACCTGAGCTATAAGCTCAATAAGCTAATATTAGCTTATCCTCTCTTGAACCTCCAAACTTTGATCAAACTAAATTCAGGTTGTCATGCTTTGATGTGAAATGAATAAAATGAGTAAATGAAAGACTTAAAACAAATCTTTGATTAAATTTGAGCTTATGAACAGGAATAAGCTCAAAAGAGCTTATTGAGAGCTTATAAGGTGAAAACAGCTTGAAATGGAAATCAAAGCACAAAGAAACTTGAAAACTAAATTTATTTCTCAAAATAGTAAAGTACAAACAAAGGAAAACAAAATACAAGTATTTAAAAGCTGAATTAAGAAAACTCAAGAGAAATGCTTAGAAAAAATGAAAAATTACAAAACTGAAAAAAACAAACTTTTTTTTAACTCTCTAAAATGAACACTAAACTTCCTATTTATAAGAGGAAGAAAGGAGAGGTTGCGAAGTTGGGGGAGTTTTAGGGTGGCTTGAGGAATTTCACCGTTGATCATATTTAAATCCATTTCTAGCCGTTTGGTTAAGTTGATGATGTGTTCGATCCAATCAGGTGATGCTACGTGGGTTAATTGATGTGGAGGAGGTTTTAGAACAAGGTCGAGTAATATAGAGGAGCGGGGTAGGATTTGTGGGAAGTTGGGTTGTTATTGGTTTTGGCAGGAATTTCAGTTGAGAAACGGTTGGGGGAGGTTTCAAACCCGCGTGTGTGTTTAAATGTTTGGAGTATATGCAACAATGGTCCTTGTCTTTCTTCCCGTCCAAAATGAAGTGTAAAAACACTTTTGGTAATGACAGCATTGGTCCTTGTAGTTTTTATTTCCCTTTTCTTTTTACAAACAAACTTTCCACTTATGCAAATTTGGTCCTTGAACTTCAAAACTCCAAATGAGCCTTTGAAACTTTGAGAACTTGTCATAATTGGTCCTTGGCTTTTATTTTGGGTTTTTGACTTCCTTTCTTGCTTGTATCAGACTGATCCGGCTTTGATTTCCTTCAAATCTCTCTCTTGACTTGTCTTCTCCGTTTCTTGTCGGTTTTTGACTGTTTTTGCTTCTTTTTGTCCTTTTTATCCTTTCCTGCACAATAGACACAAAAGCACACATTTTTCTATTCTTTTGGCGTTTTCTTGGCTTTTATTTGGCAAAATCCCGGGTTTTTAATATATACAATTAAGAATTTATCATCGTGATAAGCTATAAACCCGGAAAAGAGAAACCTAACATGCTATAATAGATTTGACATGAAAAAAAAATGTTCCATGCTTTTAAAGAAAATAAGCAGAAAAATGAAAAAACAAAAGAACTGTTTGACTTTTGAAAAAGAAAACAAAACTTAAAAGTAAGAGACTAAGCCACAAGAAAACAAATAAAACAAAGAATTGAAAAAACTACAAACTGTTTTGATTGTTTTTATTTGTTATTTCATGACATGTTAACAGCCCATTATAAGATGAAAATAAGCTCAAAATCTTTGACAAAAAAAAATATAAGCCGTATACAATAAAAATAAGCCGAACCAATAAGCTCACAATACCACAACGAAACCACTAGACCCAACCGAGGCTCTGATACCAAAATTCGGTAACCCAAGAACACTTTCACTTCACCATGGTAACAAGAAAATAAGATAGGAGATATGAAGAATTTTAGAGAGAGAAACAAGAGAGAGAAAATCTAACAAATGTATGAGAAAAACAAATGAGACCAACACCATCTCCACACTTGGAGAGGGGTATTTATACTTACACCACATGGGCTTTGTTGGGCCGAATGGTTGTTTGTACTGGCCTGGCTCGGGATTACAATGGACCTTAGTCAGGAACTAGTACAAGATTAGATTACGTTCACGAGCCCGTTTACCCTTCTAGCCTATTACAACATTATATAAATAAATGACCGAGACTTAATATTCCAAATGAATGAACTTCTTGTTCGACTCAATATTTTGAGGCTAACAATTTCTTCATCCATGCTTAGTGTACCAGTGTTTGTGATTTCTGAGCTTCCAGTTCTCACACCAGTATGAGAATCTCCTTCAATTGATATTGCAACAACTCTACCTCCTCCATCTATCTCCACCAAACCATTTGTACCTTAACAAACAACAACACCGATTCCCACACCACCAATCACAACCGATGCTCCAATCATCACCACTGTTGTTTCTAAATCCGATGCACTCTTTGCTGTTCAGATAAGAGTTGCTAAATTATAAAAAAGATGTATCTGAACTTAAGAAAATAGATCTCTCTGCTAAAGCTCTTGCTGCTCTCAAGACACAAGTTCTATCTGTTGTAGATAATTATCTTGGATCTAAAGTTGGGGATGTCTTTCAAAAGGAACTGAAGAAACACACAGCAGATCTTATTCAGAAATATTCTCTGCAGAAAATTCCTGAGTTACCCAAGAAATATTCTCAGAGAAAACTCCTTTAGAGATTATTAAGATTAAAAATGAACAAGCTGAGAAGAAAAAGATGCCGAAGTTTACTATCAAGTCAACAGACAAGGCACCTCTTAAAGAGTATTATCAGAAAAACGCTCTCTACCAGACCATGCATGCTAACAAGTCTTTCAACATAAATCTTGCTAATCATCGATTGTACCATGATCTCATGGAAGAACTAATAGAGGATGAAAATGCAATGGATAAGGGACCTGCTGATACAGTTCAAGACCATAAGATAAATCATGATGATGATGAAGACGATGATAATGAAGACCCTCTAACTGGACCAAACCAAGGTAAGCAGACCAATAGGAGAAGAACTAAAGATTCAAAGTCTTTCAAGAAGCCATCCACCACCAAGGAAACCCTAAAGGTAAATCTTTATCTAAAGGCTCCAAAACTGGTAAGTCTGCTCCAGCAAAGGAACCAGTTGAAGAACCTATCACTGAGGTGGTTATGGATGATACAGGTGATGATGTGGTTCGTGATGATGATCAACCACAAGATGCTTCTGAACCCAAGACTACTAAGAGTCCGAATCCAGATTGGTTCACGCAACCTCCAAGGCCTCCTACTCCTGATCCGAAATGGAACAAGCTACCCAGTTGTACTTGATCAACCCAAACAACCTTGGTTCAATAAAATGGTCTCTGCTACAAAGGATCCTCTTACATTTGACAACATCATGGCCACTACGATTAACTTCTCCAAGTATGTTTTGAATCGACTCAAAATTGATAATCTTACTCAAGATATATTGTTAGGACCGAGTCCTATAATCTGTTAAAAGACATGTGTTCTAGCAGTATAGAATTAGAGTACCACTTCGAAGAGTGTTTAAATGCAATAACAGATAGGCTTGATTAGAATAATCATGAAGGAGATCATTTCCCTTTTGATCTGTCTAAACCTCTTCCTCTGCAAGGTCACCCAGGTCATCTAACCGTTTCTGCTGATTACTTCTTCAACAACGACCTAGAGTATCTGAAATCTTCTGATCCAGAAAGGATGTATACTACGTCAATCACGAAGACCAAAGTAGCTCGGTATGAGATTGAAGGGATTAAAGACATGGTTCCTACGCTTTAGAGTCCTACCAAAGTGGGGTATGATAAAGATGCATTGAAAGGGATCAAACATTGGGGTGAAGGGCGTAAGCTATGGCATAGATCTCAGTTGAACAAGTTTTCCAAGCATAATGTGTATTCTACTAAGAAAATTTTGGGGGTGAAGAGTGTTAGTGTCAAAAAACTGGACGGATATGGTCATCTGGAACATCTGGAAGAGATTATGGTGAAAAGAGCTGGTCGTCAGTTCTACAAGTTTCAAGAAGGTGACTTCGTGGATCTACACCTGAATGACATTGAAGACATGTTGCTTCTTATTGTTCCACACAAGCTATTCCACCTCATCGACAACGATAATGTTGACTTTATTGTGGCTCTTTGTATGTTCACAAGAAGTCTCGTCATCAAGAAACGTGTCGAGGATTTACAGCTTGGTGTAGAGAGTTACTAGAAGAAACTTAACATCACTCCACCTCAACAAACCGTTCCAGAAATAGAATTTAAAGAACTCTACACTCCATCTCACAAACTGCCAAGGGTAATCCATGAAGATCTGACCAAACAAAAAAGAGTGATGCGGGCTGATGAGCTATACAAGTTCTTAGACGGGACGCTCAAGAAAGTTCGGGATGAGCTTCATCGTAGAATACATGATTTTTATTTCGAATACAATACGGAGATGCCAAGGAGAAAGTGGACGACTATTGACAGAAAAGGTCGTGGAACTGATCTCGAGCTGATTTGATAAAGCATTATGCGTTAAAGAAGATCATATCAGATCTTGAAAGATTGGTTGTGCTCGGAACCGAGATGGACTACAAACTAATGACGCGCACCACATGATCGTCAGGTCCTATCTCAAAATCTTATCTTGTGAATATTGTAAATATGTAGTATAGACTTATAATAGTAGGCAATATAAATAGTGTTTGAGTACGAATTTTCTAGAATTTTTCAATAAATTCAAAATGTTTCAAATTAACGTACTCAACACTAATAATATATAGTTATATATATTACTATGAAATATATATAATAAATAAATATATATATAATAAAATAATCATTATAAATATATACTTCCCTAGAAATTAAAGGGTTAGCATTAAATAGTTCCTAATACGGCTTTTAATAATTGACATTTTTTCTCTGAAACCATTCATATTTGAATCGCACTGATAACCAAAAAACAAATATTTGATATTTTTAATAATGGGATAAAAAGTGATTAAAATATATGGCTAAGATGAGATTTAAGAACTCAAGTGCAAGCTTCACCTTTATGTCACAACATTTTCGAATATCGAGATGCACATGTTAAGGGATCATTACAGAATTGGTTTTAAAAAGGCTGAGAACAATACCAAAAGACCGACCATGTCTATAATTAATTAGAGTTATAAGGTGGTTAAGATTAGGTATTCGTTCCCATGATCCAGCTAAAACCATAGGGATCTACCCAGGGACATTCCATTAGTTAGAATAGAAGTCCTTAGGTATGATGAAAAAAGAGTAAAGTGAGAAAAGAGAATCATGCAAACTAAGACAGAGCTGACATTGGAACAAACCCAATAAGGTGTAAGTTGTAGAAACTAGAAGGGGGGGGGGTTGAATAGTTTTACCAGTTAATTAGCATTTTAAAAGTTTGCTTATTAAATAGTTTGATTCGAGATGTATGTCAATCAACCAACAATATGAATCACAACTAAACTATATATATGCAATTAATAAGAGTAACGAGATAAAGGAAAGAAACGATCATCCAAGACACCGAGATTATAGTGGTTCCGGCAACAAGCACACATCGATCCTACTATCACTCCCGCGAGAGCACTCCACTTGAGATTTCACTATGTCAACAAGTGCTCCCTTTTAGGCAGAGAAAACGCGTTTTATACGTCCCTTACTTCTTTTCAACACTAAGCTAATGTCATCCTAATCTTAGCTAGAACACTCTAAGACTTCACTAAGGTATTCAAACAACTCACACAAGATCCTCACTCTTGGATTGACACACAATCCAAATCACACCAATCTACAATCCTACAACACCTTGGATATACACTTGATCCAATTAATACAACAACACAAAATAAATCTAATGAATGTTTGTGATCTTGAAGAAGAGAGGAGATAAAGATCACTTGATAATAATTCGTATGTAGAAGAATATGATTGTTCTTCTCTTGCACTTGATTAGAAGGTAAAGAAGGGAGGAAGAAAGAATTAATCACTTGAAACAAAATCAAGGTATGTTAGTGATCAAGATATGTGTTTTAGAAAGAAATGAAGAAGAGAGAAAACTAGATCTGATAGAATTTTTGGCAAGAGGAGGTCTGATTTTGAAATGGGTGGCCCAGTATTTATAGAGGACAAAAAAGTAGCCGTTGCTGGTGGCGGTCCCGGCGGCCCCTTATAATAAACATGGGGCGCCACTAGACTCCTCTCCATTTTTTGTACTTTGTGAGTGAAGGTTGTAATCTGTTATGACCTTCCATTTGGGGGAAAATTTGAAATCAAATTTTATTGATTTTAATATAACATTTCTTTTATAATAATAAATAATTTGTTGTTTATATTTTTATAAAAAAACATTTTTTTGTGGAAGTTAATAAGATTTAAAAAAAAATTAATTTTCTGATCACTAAACATGTTAAATGATTTTTTATCCATACCTTAAGAGATTAATCATAGAAATAGAATTTTATTGATTATAATTTATAAACGTTAATTTTTAATCTGTTAAACTTTTCACGAATTTTGTTATTAACAAAACCATGAGAGGTCGAAAAATATAAATAATGTTTTTGGACATTATTTGTATTAACAATCTCCCCCTTTTTTATGATGACAAAATATAAAATCATTTAGTATAAAATTTAAAAGTTTATAAATTACTAATGTGTTTAATTCTACTTTATGAGTTTAAGTTTAATTCTACTTCTCCCCCTTTTTGTCGAATCCAAAAAGGTTGATCGTCGAGTTGAGTAGAGAGAAAGAATGCGACGTTTTTTAAAAGACTCCCCTTGATGTAAAGCTCCCCCATGTACTCGGGGCACACCAAGGGGGGATCGATTCTTACAAATAATTTGTTTCTGCTACAAAACAAGATTAGAGGCTACAAGAGCAAATAACCATAAGCATGACAACAAACTAAAGGATATCAATCCACACATTAGACTAATACCTAAAGTTTCATTCAAATGCATAAAGAAACCAAATACAGTCACAAAGGAACATATAATGAAATACAGCATCACAATCATAAAGATAACAATCACATAACAGAAGCATATTAGGTCATCAAATGAAGTTAGACTATTAGATGATTCTGACTTCAAAAGATGTGATACCCAAAAAGGTAGGGAACAATTATTAAGAAAATTAAACAAAAGTTAGTGTTAAGTTGAAAGGTGGAATAAAGGAGATGGTGACTCATTTTGGGTGAAAAGTTTGTATATTGAGGGATGAGAAGGGTGAGAGGAATTGAATGAAGTTAATTTCATTCCTTAATGAGTGCAAGTGGTTTGTGGTGTACCTATAACAATGACAAAAACTAGCATGACATCCTACTTGTGCATTAGTAGGAGGTTGAACCATTGGATAGGGTAGAGAGGATGGTTTGGGTGTTTGAGAATCAATGAGTGGGGGATATTATGTGAGTTGATCGAACTGATATCGAATTTCTCTTTGTTGGGTAGTTAATGGTGTGAAATAAAGTGAGTGGTGTTTCTTGATGGTGGTGGTAGTGGTGAGTCATTGTGACAAGTAGGTAATGGCTTAGATAAAGGTGTCTTTCATTTCCAAACTTGACGAACCGACATCCTTGGTTTTCTAGATAGGTTAGGATGGTGATGGTGGTTTGAGTAAGACATTAGTGTGAAGGAGGATAGTATGAGGAAGATAGTGAGGATGAGAAAGATGAAAAGAGATGAGAGTTTAAATAATGAAAGAGATTGCAAAGCATGGTGTTAGAGATGAAGATTAGAAAATTTGTGTGTTCAAAGAAGGAAATTCCAGCAATGTCTAAGAGTAAGTAGGTTAAAGATACAGAAAAAGAGAAAAATTTAAATTGCTACTCTCCCTCCTATGGGCGGTCCCTGATTGATAAGGGGGCCGCCTAATATATAAAGGGGCCGTTTTCTAGATGGAGCAGAATTTTCCTAGTTTTCTCCTTTGGAGATATCACATCTTATAATGGCCAAGAATCAAAGGAATCTAAGCAAATATTGCAATTATCATTTATCCTAAGCATGCACTTTTAGTAATTATCATAAGAGCATATATTATCAAGTAGCAAAACATATGACAAGATGATAAAACCATCCTAAAATCATGCTACCATATGGAAGACATCATGCATTGTTTAAGTTCTAACGTAAGAAATAAAATATATTATAAAAGAAATATTAATATTAATAAATAGTCAATAAATACGTGGATTTGTGCTACCATCTTAGTTTGTTTGTCCCACCCATCATGGTTCTTGAAGTTTGGTATAATTTACCCTTAACCTCCATCACAATGTACATCATCGTTGCTGGATTTGAAAAGATATGGTTAGGATATAAAGATTGTTTCAAGTCATGATTTTTCATGAGGAAGGGTTTTTGACGGACTCCAGAAACAACATTTGATGAGGAAGAAATGGTTTGAGAAGGAGATGAGGAATTGGATTAAGGTGACTCAACATCATTATCATCAGTAATGACATCAATTTGAAGAGATGAGGAAGAAGGATTTTGAGTGGTTGAGGAGGAGCTAGCATTTGGCTCACGTGGTCTTTTCTTGCCTCGATCCGCTCGTGTCTTCCGCTCATAATGAGGAGCGAGCGGATGCATGGCTCGATCATGTGAGAGATAATGATCAAAAGCTAGCTCAGGAGATATTGATACGACATGTTTGAATAACCTAGTCAATAACATACCATAATGTTATGAGTTCCTTTCGGTTTGAATAGAGTCCTTTCAGTCTTTTTGAGAAGGAAAAATGCCTAGTTATATGGAGTGGATGTCTCAATGCAATAGAGCATGTGATAAAGACATGCGGAAACATGATCCTTGTGTCCTCCTTGACAAAAGACATTTTCATGAATAATCTCAACCCAAGGTTTCATATGTGTTCGAATCTCACGGGTTAAAATTTCGTTTTCACCAACGACAATGGTTACCTTATTTTTAGTACGAGTTTCTTGTCCTTGTCGTGGAATTTGAATGTGAGACTTAATGACTCTTGGAGACGGAGGTTTGGTTTTATATAGACCTTTATTCGGAACACCTACCGATAAATGAATCGGAGTCCCACATTTCGGTGATGGAGGCATGACCTTTTAATGGAATTTTTAGGATTTCACCAAATTCCTTAAGAGTAAGGGAGAATGGCTTGTTTTGAATGACAAAATTGACAACAAATTAACCACTAGAATTATTGGTGAAGGTGAGTTGACAATAAAACTCAAGAAAAAAACATGGTATAATTTGTTTGTTGATGTCCAACAAACAATCGAAGTTGATTGGCCTAAACTTAGCACGAATATGACTCATGTTTTCGAAATATTGGACTAACGACCCTTCCTCATTAAAAACATATCATTTTTCAAGATTTGCCATTGTGTTTCGTATTGTTAGTTGATTAAGGTCATTTGATATTGAGGGTATGTAGTTTCTTGTCCTTTGATGATCTAGAGCGGTAGCACGAGGCATAGTCACCTAAAGTAAATTTAGCAAGATCATATGTTAAAGACTAAACTTATTTTAATATTTTGAGTTTGTGTCTAGTGTGTGCCTATATGCAACAAACGTGGAGCAACGATTAACTTGACTTATATATAAAATCCTAAGAGTTAATCCAAACGCTCCTTAGTTTGATTTTGCTCAACCAAACAAGTCGAAAAATACATATGAATTATGTCCTCGAATTTTGTTGATGAGATCATTTTGCAGTGTGTTTTGAAATGTTTTTGTTGTATTCACAATGCAAAAACAAACAGATTTTATTTGTGTTCCTAACGTGAGTGATTTCGTCAAATGAAATTGGGGGTTTTGGTTAAAAAAGAAATAATTTTTTGACAACCCTATCAGTGTATGCAAATCCGATAATCTACTACGGGAAGTAATTAAGTTATAACATTTGTATCCTAGTGGTTTTAATAGAACAATTTGAAATAAAAATGAACAAATACCAAATTACAATTTTTGGTGTACAAACATGAACCCTAGACTCAAAATGAACAAAATGGTTGAAATGACTTACAATTGCTGATCTTTAGAGATGTAGGATGATTATTGATGTTGATTTGATCTACAATTAAGTTTTAATCGGTCGATTTTGAGTTTTGGTGGATTTTGGGGTTTTGTTCCGTCAATGGCATGCTGGTAAGGGGGTGTTTGTTTTTGTGTTTTGAAAATTTTGGTTTCAGGTGTTCATATTTTGTTTTCTCTGATGGCGGTCCCATATCTCCTGGCGGTCCCTTATATATAAAGGGGGCCACCTATATGGGGGCCGCCCGCAGGCAGTAATTTCAGACTGTTTTGACAAAAAATTAGACTAGGAGAGTGATAATTTTAACCTTGCATTCGCAAATTAATGTGTTTTTACAAGTACTTCGGATGAATTATTTAAGTTGTCACGACACGGACTGGGAACACAAACTAGAATGAGACCAGAAGAATAGAGTGCGAACTTAATATGATTAATGGAAGTGTACCATCAAATCCTAAACCCAAGACAGGTAGATGGTTAAACAATTCACGGTTTAAGGGGTTTAGTGAGAATTCGGCAATGTTGTCGACGGATGGTACTTTTTCAAAAGGATATCTAGGTCCCCTTTTATAACATATCACAGAGGAAGTGGTGAACGAATTTCGATGTATATCGTACGAGAGTTGTTGCATCGGGTTTTTTGCATAAGGTCAATCGCGCCTTTATTGTCGCACATGATGGGACGTCGTCGAGTCGAACGTCGTAGTCGATGAGAGCTTGTTTCATCCATAGTGCCTTGTTGACATCCTTCCGGCACTTACTGTATTCGCTTCGGTAGTGGATATTATCCAGAGCGGTTTTGGTTTCTTATCGAGAACCAAAGATGTCAAACAACATCCCACCACTACAAAAACCGCTAGATTGATTATAGGTGAAGTTGTTGTCTGGAGGGGGGGAGCTCTTTCGGTCCACAATAACCTCCTGCATGAATCAACCCAGTCGGCCAATATACTACGGTGTTCTATGATGATCCCCTTGAGTGATACCATAATCCTAAAGTGCTAAGTACCTTTAATTATCGGAAGATACGTTTTAATCCGTTTCCCTATGGTGAGAGGTTTTGGGAGGCTCTTGGTAAGCGGGCACAAAGGCAATACACTAAACATGATTATCGGGCCTACTTGCCGTTAGTATAGTAAAACTTCCTACAAGCCACGATACTGGTACTATCTACCGACGTCACACTCTACATCATTTCGAGAGTTTAGTAGTGGTTGATTGGTTGGTGTTTGGTATGGTGGAGCTTGATAAACTTGATTTTGACGGTTTTGATTAAAGTTTCCTCCACGGTTTTGGTTGAAATTAGGATTGGTTCCTTGGTATCGGTTTTGGTTGGTTTGTATATTCGGTTGATTGAAACCCGGTGGTTTCATTTGACTTGCCAAATTGGAAGGTTGGTTTCTTTGGAGAAAATTACCAATGGCTGCTGTTTGTTGAAATTGTTGGATGTTGTCATGAAAAACGGGAAAATCGTTTCCACCTCGAGTTAACGGACAAAGGGTAAAATTGTGATTTGATCCACAAGTGACACATACTTCCTCAACTGCTTTGACGGGTGCAGGAGTAGTAGCAACTAAAGCTTTCATTTGATTCATCATTTGGTTCATCTTGATAGTCATCTTATCCTCGAGAAAAGCGGCTATTTGTTTGCTTGCATATACGAAAGTATTTTGGATAGGTTGAAGATTTAGAATGTGGAGCTTCCGCTACTCACTCTTGAGATCACATAGCACCGTACGTATGGAGTATCGGAACTTTTGACTTGCTTTCAATAAGCGCTAACCTTCTTGAGGCATTTGTCTAAGAAATACTTCTCCACCTGCTGCAGAATCTATGCATTTGATCGTCTTGAATTCAAAGAATTATTAAAAGTAGCAAGTTGTGGCGTTCTAAAAGCCCTGGTGGAGGGACATTGACGAAGGATCCTTTTTAAAACGTTCCCATGCTTCATTAAAGGCTTCGTTTGGTTTTTGATAAAAAGTAATGATCTCATTCCGATAGTAAGTGGTTTTTGAAGGTGGGAAGTATTGGTTTATGAACTTTGAAACAAGGTCGTCCCAAGTGAGAATTGATCTAGGAGGTTCTTTGTCTAACCAATCTCGGGCTTCACCGTCTAGAGAAAAAGGAAAAAGCAAAAGCTTTATCGAAGTGTTCGGAACTTCGGGATGTCTAAACGTTGAAGTGACCTTGTTAAAAAATCGAAGGTGATTGTGGGGATCTTGTCTACCCGTGAATTTGTTGCTTTTGCACAGAGGGGGGGGGGGGTTTGATTAAAGGTTGCTTAATGCTCGAATTGTTTAGCATTGAATTGGTGGATGGTGGAACAACTATAGCATCTTCATAACCCTCGATGGGTGCTTGTAACATTTGAGCCATCGTTCGATTGTCGGCCATTGGAACAACGTTTTGTTCAACAATTGGATCAACCGGAAAAGTTTGTTGTTGACGACGTCTACGAGATTGCGAACGAGTGCGCATAAAAGGAAAAACTAACAATTAAAAAGCAAAACTAATTTTTTTTTTTACAATGAATTTTAACGGTTACACGAAAGAGACTTAAACCAAATAATCAACTACTTCACGGTAGCTCTTGAAAATTGCTTTTCAAGGTGAGCCGTACTTGGTAGTGACACAAAAGGCAAGTGTTAAATCTTTGATTCGAATTGGGAACAATTGCAAGTTCACCGGAAATTGAAATGATAATATCTCAATAGAAGATATTATATGTTGGTGTTCGATTACCAACTTTGTTTATTTTATTTATTTATATTTTTTTTAAAGGACAAATTTTTTTATGTTTTTGATTTTTCTATTTTTTTTATCTTTTACTTATACTAAAAAGAAAAGGAAAATATTTTTTACTTTTTAATTTTTTTATGATTTTTTTTTTACTTTTGAATTTTAAAACAAGAATGAAACTTTCGAGGACGAAAGGATCTTCAAACCAAATCGACAACCACAAAACGTAGGAATCGGTTCGTAAACCACTAGTCCCCCGGCAGCCGGCGCCGCAAAAACTGATTGCAAGTTTTCACATTACATATAAAACCAATATATTATAGAGAAATTAAGGAAATCCCCAAATATCCCTTGGACAATTCCACTCACAAAGATATATAAAATACGTATATCAAACCGGGCAAGTATGATCACCCGGGTCGTTTTCCCCAATGACTAGTGCAATTGAAACCACGTTTTAAGTTCGGATCCTGATTTGAATAAGCAAGGATATATGATTTGGTTTCTAGAAATTAAAGCCCTAATTTTTTACTTTTTATTTAACTCTTAATTAAACTAATTAAAAATTAAACCTAAATCGAAAAGTTACACTTTCTACCCTAAGAATCTATCCCGACAGCAAACTAAGACCCGAATTAAGGTGAAATTTGAAAAGTGCTTAAAATGAAAAACTCAAAGAAGCAAAGTTGTAAAGGAAGCTAAGGGGAACAAGATTAATAAAGGCTACTTGGGCTGAAACTTACAAATAAGCTCACAAAGAGCTTATCTTTAAGCTGTTACAGAAAGGAGGGTTTATCCCTTGGTTTTAGAAAATAAGCTATAAGAAACTCAAAACTAGATCAAAATGAAAAAGGAAAGAAGTCCTAAAGAGCTTAAGATGTGCTTAATCTAAGAATGCAAAGAAATCAAAGCTTAAACTACTCTTATGCTACTGAAATTGATCAAGAAGTAAGCAAACTCAGGAAATAAGCAAAGTAACACAAACTACAAATAAGCTAGAGAACTTAATAAGCTGAACTAAACTCTGAAACTTAAAGGACTTATCAAACTACTTATTATCCATCTAAATAAGCTATAAATATAGACTTAAAGGCTGAATTAACAAATTTAGACTTTACTTAAGTTCCTACTGTTTTTGGAATTTTCAGGTTTTTTAAGACTTTTGACAGCAAAATAAGCTAAGACAATAAGCTAGAAAACAAAATTTAAGACTTAAACTAAATTAAGCTATATGAAAACTTAAATCCTACTGAATTTTATAAGCTAAATCCTAAAATTACTGATCTAAATTAAGCTGAGAACTCAGCAGTACTAACTGAGGTTAGTACTGCTAGTGTGAAAATTCAGCAGTACTTTGAGAGTACTGCTGATGCAATTTGACTTTTGAAAACGTAATGAGTAATGAAATAAGCTAGAAAACTGAAACTAAAAACTAAATCTATAATAAGCTAAAGCTAAACTTAATTATACTGAAATGTAAGCTAACAGTACTAACTTGTGAAGGCAGTACTAACTTTTTAGTTAGTACTGGTAGTGTAAAGAGTTAGCAGTACTAACTTAGGTTAGTACTGCTAGTGTAATTTTGAGACTGCACTAAACCAAACACCCTTTTACCATTTTGACAGGATTTATAAAAGCTTTTTTAAGAGAAATTTGATGCATAAAAACTAATACCAGATAAAAACTAGCTTAAAACAAACTTAATAATCATGATTAAACAACTGAATAAGTAAGATCTTAAGATTTAAACTATTTAAACTAATATTTTTGGATTTTATGAGTTTTTATGACAGAAATTAGTAACTAAAGATCTATAACTATTGAAGTAAAAACAGATGAAAACAAATAACTAAATAGCACTAGAAGAGATATTTGAACACTAACAAGCAAAAGGAATAAGCAAATAAGCAATATTAAGCATAGGAACTATATCTAAGCAATTTAAAACTGAAATTAAAGATTAATGAAAAGAGAAACTTACTTAACCCTTTAGCTAAACAAAAGGTACCAATTAAGGCAGCTACAAGCATCTCCAAAGCTTAGTAAAAAGCTAAGTATAAGTCCTTAGGATCCTCCAAGCGAGCAAGAACCCTTCCCAAAAAGCTCAAAACATTCATAATCTCAGCCTAATGAGCATCCCATATAAGTTTAAACTGATTTAAGGTTTAGATAAGGTTAATACTGAATTCAAACAGCTCTATTTCAGCTTATAGACTGAAAGAGCTTAATATTAGCTTATTGAGACAACTTATTAAGAGAACTTATGACTTTAAATGAGAGCTTAGGAAACGAGATTTAAAACACTAAAAGCTGAATTTCATTAACTAAAGAGGCTGATTACATTACTTGAAAAAAGGAAATTACATTTAAGAAAGATACAAATTAAAGATAGACTAAAAATTGACTAAAAGCTAGATAAAAAAACGTAAAAACTAGATGATTTGTTTTGAGGAGATGATGCCATGATTATAAGTGCCAGCTGAAGCCTTCTATGCCCTCTGAGCTCCCTCAATCTCTGCATCCCAATCCATCATCATGGGGCTAAATTTTGACCCTTATTCAAGATGTCACACCTGAGGATGCCACGTGGCATTCTTCTTGATGTGACGTTTGAGATTGCTAGGTTTTGTGAGTGTGGTTTTAGCACAAAACCCACCACTATTTGTGCTTCTTTCTTTGATTACGTGGCTTGTGAGGCTTGAGCTTAGGATAAGTATCCCCTTGATAACTAAATTGTTCCTTGTATTTGTGCTTGAGCTTCCTTGAATTGACCAACGCACCCTCTAATTTTGATTTGCCCCTTGTTTTACCATAGGGGTGAAATGAAGAAGACGGATGAATAGTAAAAGGGGTTCCCGCTCCTTTTTTTGACAGTTAAAACTGTTGGAGTTTGGGAAGTTAACACATTTGGCCCCTCTCTATCATTTCCTCTTTTTAAGTTATAAAGATCTTTCGAAAATAGCAAGATTGGTCCCTGGAGATGTTATAAAAGGAAACTTGGCAAAGGCTTTGGGCTTTTGGAGCTTCGGCTTTGTACTCTTCTTTTTTGAATGTTTTCTTGATATTTTTGACTTATCCATACCTGCACACACAAAACACAAATACAAGCATATTTTTGCCATTTTTGGTCTGTTTTGGGTTTAATTGGGTCTTTTTAGGTACAAACGGATATGTGTATTTTACACTTATCAGATATAAAATGAATGAAACTTGCTAATGATTGATAATGCTTAAATCATATAAGAAACGTTATCGAGAACACTACTTGATTGTATTGATTTAATCATGTTTTGGGCATATATGTTATAAGCACATTACTGTGTAGTATTGTGCCAAATAAAGAATTATGTTTTCCTATGAAACTTTATATGTGCATCATGCAAAACATGAACTAATATATTGTAACTTTGTTGGCAAGTTATAGCTCATGTTTTATAGTATATCATTGAAACGAGTAAAGGCACACGGGACACATTTTTATATGTGTATTAACCTTGTAAGATCTGGTTTAGTTTATTTTGAAAATGTAGGATAGTCATAACCCATGCCAAGTATGTACTTATGTAATTTCCACTCGTAAACTTTGAGAATCTATAATTAGGTTTATCCACTCAACCAAAACTTTTGGGAATCCGACAATCAAGCTATGAATATGCATGCATGGCGAAGAAGTTTTATAACACATTTGAGGACTTGATATACATTCAAGATCAGAGGGAGAAATGTGCTCAACTGACTCAAGTGATGTGATCATTAGAGGGAGAAAAATAGTTAAATAGCTTAAGAAATATAATCATGAAAAGACTGTGATATGTATGGGGGCGCTATCATCTTCTGCTACTGCGCACCCAAAACACAATACAAGCATATGTTTTGGGCCGAGTGATTTAGTGTGTTCGAGAGATATTGGAAGTGTAATTGTGGGTGTTCTTACATTGGGAATTATCGGGAACAAACGGGGAGGTAGTGATGGGTGGTATGTTAGTACGCGCATAACAAAGGGATTATGCCCCATCAAGGGCTAACGAGATGGTGGTATGGATAGCCTGCGACGTACGGCAGGATATCTCTATGTCGCTGGTTGAGAGAACCAAGATAGCGCTCGTGAAAACATGTGATCCCGACGACTATTCTAACGCGGATAGAGAAACATATCATGCAAGAGAGTTTAAGAGGGAGGCACAAGGGAGATAAGGAAAGCACGCCGACGTTCCCAGGTTGAGACGTATGAGTAATTTCTCCCTTTACTGAAGTGGATTCGGCTTTATAATTAAATGACTAACTACGCATAGTATTAAATAGTTGGAAGCATGACGATGTGTATTGTTTTTCATTACCTCATTGGTAACGGTTTTAGTGATCGTAGAACAAAAGACGGACCATATAAGTGTATACAAGAGATAACTTCGACATTCCCGATATTTTATTACTTTATCCCATGCCAACTTAACAAACAAGAATCGATGGGTGTTAATTAACAAATCATGACACAACACTACACATAAATTACTAATTGTGTACTTACATTCCTCCCGTAAATCCTACTTTTGTATCTCAGGATTTTACTTAAGTCATATACCCGAGGCCATCTTTAAGACTTTTGTTTCGATATTTATTAATTCCAAAAATAAAGCGTAATGGTAAAGAACGCAATAATTAGCTCCTAGCCCTTTTCAAAAGATCAAATGCAATCAAGATTAAAGTCCACATTGAGGCGACCAAAATTTGGCTTTTATTAAGTTACTCAAGCAAGGCACCATTCATGTCATATACCCTAAGGCTCTTTAAGACAAGAATGAACCAATCTTATTTGCACCATATACCCTTAGGCTCTTTAAGGTACAAAGTAAGACAAAAATAAAGCAACATTATTAAACCTCAGTCCTTTAGTAGGCTACAACATCGGCCACGCCTCCGACACGATGTAGCAAACATATTTCGACTTCGGATTATATAAGTAAAACCGGTGCCTTTTATCTCGAAGCCACATCGATAGCGAGTCGACAAGAGGTTATTCTACTTATTATGACACCGGACCCTACCTTATATGAAAACTCCAACATCGGCCACGCCTCCGACACGATGAAGTAATCTGGCAGAGATACTTTTTTTTTTTTTAGCCAAATTAAGTATTCCTGATGTGTACTCATTTTAATCACAAATGAACTAAAGAAAACTTCTATTAGCTAATTATTAACCAAAAAACCATACAACTCTATCTATTAAACATTTATATATAGAGGTGAAACAAGCTAATGGGAGAAAAAGCCACAATTAACACATATGAGCTTGAAAGAAATCCAACTATTCTACGTTTAATGTCATGACTTATAAATAACACTATCATTTCTTGTTCTTCACAAAAGAATTTTGCAAATACTTAGCCTTATAAAATCCAACTCGGCATATTTAAAACCTACTTGAGATTAGCACAAGTTTTCTTTTACTAATGATTTCAAGTCTAGCATGTTTAAAGTCTACATGAGACTAGCACAAACTATCATCATTAATTGTTAAGGGAGAAAGCTAGAACTCTACACGTTTGATCGGGTCAAAAATTACTTTTTATTCTTACCAGCGGAAAACCTACATTTTTGTCTTAACACTTTTTTTTTTTTTAAAAAACTTAAAATTTTTGCTATTTTTTGTGTGGGAAAAACGGGTACGTGAGAACAAAACAATAAGCAAGCAACATCAAATCGATAGATTCCCTTCCCCAAACTAAAATGAAACATTGTCCTCAATGTTTAAAGTCGGGTTTCTACGTAAATCTAAGCCGTTTATTAGGTATGCAAAGATAAACGTTAATCGATAGTGATGAAGGATATGGATCTCCCCAAACTAAATTCACACAAAGGATGAGAAGCTTGAGTAGAACGGGATAAATCAACTGGACACGAGAGGCTTCAAAGTAATTGTTGGGAGAATCCTGCAAAAATCACAGCAACAAACATCGAGAAATCGGAAATGAGAAAAAGCCTATTTCTTAACACAACACAATAGAAAGAAAATAGAAAGGATAAGCATGGGGTGAACTCCCACGAAGCGGCTTGTTTTTGGTCACCGAGTCGCAAGCTCGACTCGATCCCTGAATTTAGTTGTCCTTAGGGAAAGTCTGGAGGTCCGGGATAAGCAATGGTGGTGTATCCCCTCCATAGTAGTGCTTTAAACGTGGCTCAGTTGACTTTGAAATTCTATATCCATCGTCATGAACAAGACAAACTTAGAGTGCCATAAGGCGATAAACTTCGTGATGTGAAAGGTCCGGACCATCGGGACTATAGCATACCGGAGAAAATACTTTAATCCGGTGATTTGAACAGAAGGACTTGATCACCAAATTGAAATTACGGTTCTATTATCTTTTGAATCGTGTAGCTTCATTGCTTCTCCTTGTAGATTGAGCGAATCCCATAAGCTTGATCACAGCCGCTAAGTTCATTTGAGTTGAAGCTTTCGATGATCGCCTGCGTCTTTAAATCGAAGTGCGAATGCTGAGAGCCCATATCTGTTCTAGCTCAAATGGTAACAGTGGACCAGCGCTTTCTCCAAAGGACTAACGTATACGGAGGTACATCCAATAGAGTCATTTGTAAGCGGTTCAAAAGCCCATAATGCATCATCTAATTTGTTGGACCATGAGGCAACGGTTTTTCTACCTACCGTTCCACTCCAAAAATTTCATTTGAGACCCTCGATTTCAGTGACTTCAACTTGACCACCTCGTTTGAGGGTGTGTAAGGAGTCAAAAGACGATGGTGAACACCATATTTAGACATAACTCTATCAATTGTCGATACAAAAATAGTGACCCAATGATCGCTTATGATTTGCTCTCGGGCCACCAGCAATCAGGAGAACAAAGGAATTTAAGAACTTAACAACACTACCCTAGCACGTTGGTTGGGACGAATTCGCTTCAACCCACTGGAAAAGAATGATCGATGGCTACTAGAAAAAAATTTGTTTTACCCTAGACGACGGAAAAGGTCCCATAAAATCAATTCCCCATAAATCAAAAATCTCACAAACTTGGATTGCATTTTGAGGCATCTCATCACGTTGAGAGATTATTGGGCACTTGCCTATGACAAGCAATCACAGATTTGATTAATTCGTAGGCATCCTTATAAAATGGTAGGCCAATAAAAACTGGCACATCAAAAACCTTTCTTGCGGTAAAAGTTGCGCCGTAAACTGTCCCCCGGTGGGTCCACTGTGAGCAAGCTTCGAGAATTTCGAGAGCTCTTTGCCTATCTACACACCTTCGATATTTGATCCGCACAAGTCTATAAAAGAAAAAAGGCTCATCCCAAAAATAATGTTTTTACATCTTTAAGTAACTTGTTTTTCTCTTGAGTCGACATTCCTTTTTTATGAATTTTCCCCGCGTGTAGTTGCAAAGTCGCGAACCACGGGTTACTTTGGGCCCTTTGAAATTAACACATTTATAAGTCTCTAAAGGAAAAGACTCGGTAATTTCTTTTGATCAAAAATATTCTCATAAGGGTGTTTTCTCAAGACGAGAGAGGTGATTCGGCTGCATATTTTCAGCTCCCTTGGATCGATTAACTTAAAATCAAATTTCTTGAAGAATTAAGACCTGCAGCGAAGCAATCTGCTTTGGCGTCTTCTGTTGAAAAGATACTTCAAAGCGGAGTGGTCCGTATAAACAACACTCTTGTTCATGAATTAATATGATCGAAACTTCCGAAAGCATAAAACAACTGCAAGCATTTCTTTCTCGGTTGTTGTGTAATTCGTTTCTGCTTCAGTCATTGTCTTGCTAGCATAATGAATTGGTCGGAAATGCTTCTCAATCCTTTGCCCTAAAACCGCACCAATTGCATAATCACTTGCATCGCACATGATTTCAAAAGGCGTTGTCCCAATTCGGAGGCAATGAGAATTCATGAGCTCGGGTCAGCTTCTTTTTCAATGTTTGAAAGGCTAGAAATTCAATCTTCCGAAAAAAACGAAAAGTGGTGTTCTTCGTCTAAAAGCTGGTCTTGGGTCGAAGACATTCGGAAAAGCTTTGATAAATCTTCGATAGAATCCAGCATGCCCGAGAAAACTTCGAATTCCTTTAACGGTTGTTGGATGAGGAAGCTTAGAAATTACAATCAACTTTAGCCTTATCGACTTACTCATTCCTTTTCTAGAAGATCTAAGTCCTAAAACAATTCCTTTCTTTAACCTTAGAAATGGCTCTTTTCCCAATTTAGTGCTAATTTTGGTGTCTTCACAATCTTTTAAGCATTTTTATCTAAATTGGTAAGACACGATAAATAGAAATCTCCAAAAACTGAAAAATTCGTCCATGAAAACTTCATTATTTTCTCTACAAATCGTGAAAAATGGCCATCAAACAACGTTGGAAAGTTCCGGAGCATTTGCACAAACCGAATGGCATAACGACGTATGGCGCAAGATCCTGTATGGGCACGCAAAAAGAGTAGTTTTCACTTAGATCTTTAGGTTCTCAATGGGATTGAAAAACCAGAAAAAACCATCTAAGAAACAATAAAACTCGTTGCCGGCTAATCGCTCTAACATCTGGTCCATGATGAACGAAAAATGGTACCTTTGCAAGTCGCTTCGTTCAACTTTCGATAGTCGATACAAACTCTCCATCCCGTGACTAAATCTTGTAGGCACCAGCACATATCTTCGTTTGTGACAACGGTCATACACATTTTAGGAACACAATGGACCGGACTAACCCATGACTATCCGAGATTGGATAAATCAATCTGCTTCAAAAGTTATTCTACTTTCTTTCTTGATGACTTCGTGTAGTTTAGGGTAACACCTCCTTTGATGTTGGACATGAAGTTTGGTAATCAATACTTCTAAAAGGATTTTGTGTGAGCAAAATTCAGGATCTATGCCTTGGACAACTCATAAAAATAAAAAAAAAAAAAAAAAAAAACAAAAAAAAGTATTCAAGCAATTGCTTGTTTTGGTTTTTAGAACGTTAATGAGTGAGGTCTTTTCTTCTTGCCAACTCTTTTGAATTATGAACAGGAAGTTTGTTTATTTCTTCCATCTAAATAATGACATACTCGAGATGTCGGAGGTAACTTTAAGCACGACTTCAGGAATTTCATCTGAAGACTCTTTGGTTCAACAAGTTTTTTTTTTCTATAAGATCTTTTGAATTCCGGTGAGTAATCTCCTTGTTTGGGTTAGGTAATGGATCATTGTTGAGAAGTGCCCCGAGAATGAAAAGTCACCACATCGGATCGATAGTATTAGTATTGAAAACTGGTGAAACTGGTTCATCATCGATTGCTAAAAAGCATCTATGCTTCATCAAAAGAGTAGAAAAACACTTTCCAATCAAAAGGAGAAAGTGTTGGAGATGATTAGAACATGGATCGTAGGTACGGAGAAAAGAATGTTGTAAGCAACAGAATCGGAAAATCCAGACTTCTTGTGAGTACTCTTCACATAGACATCATGAATCAACTTTCTTCATGATTCGAGATTGTTGTATGAAATGGAAGTGCATCACCACATTAAGGGTTAGGAACGATTGATCATCATTCCCTAAGAGTAATCTCTCCTTCGTAAACATGACAAAAGCAGGAGCCATCCTAAGAAAGGGTCGCCCGAGTATCAATGGTACTCGAGGATCGCTATTAAATCAAGAACAACGAAATACGGCGGGAAAGTAATTTCCCTACATTGACAAAAGACATTTTCACTCACCGGTTGGTTTGGAATTGTATGGTCGTGCTAATTATTTTATGTTTGCGGTTAGTGCCTGAAGTTGAATCCTTTTCCAATGGAAAAGCATAAGATTGATAATAGCCACCTAAAGTCGGCAAGGGCTAAGTAACTATCAAAAACTCTGAAAAATCACATGGAATTGAGAAAATCGACCGGGTCACCTAGCTTACACAATCTGGAAGCTTTTTTAATGGACACCGCACTACAAATTTTTCATTCAACGTGTTTTTGGTTTAACTCAATTTAACTTGTCTTTGTTTATAAGCATCTTTTGAACATTTGGAGCAAAGCCTTTGGCATATTAATTTAGAGCATCCGCGAAACTTAGCTCGAAATTAGTGAAGATTACGGAAGATTTCCATAAACTTTGAAGCTAGGATATCCTTCCTTTCACGGATACTTTGTTTATTGAGTCTTGAATGGTAAGGTAAATTAGGGTTTGGCTTAGTTGGCAATAGAAAGGAAGGTTCATCGATTGGTTCATTGTCTCTTTGGGTTGTCATGGATCAAATGGAGGAGGTTAGGATGTCTCGGTGCTTGGTAGCTCCGTTTCCTTTGTCATCTCACTTTCCTTTTCCACCACCGGCGGTGGAATCGGAGGTCCATCATATGAGATACCACTACGAGTTGTAATTGCCTTGGCTTCATTTCTTGGGTTTGGAATGGTAATTAGCTTGGTAAAGGAACTTGAACTTGAAGGCGTTGGTTTTGAATGTGATATTTTTGCATAAACCGAGCACATTTTTCTGAAAATCAACATGCTTCTATTTGAGACTCATCTGTAAACTCTTTGAAAATTCAGTTTTGAAAATACCAAACATACATTTGCAAATTATTCATGTTTGCATCATTTGCTTTAGAATAATTTTCAAATTCCGTTTTAGACACACTACTTGTTTGTGAAACGGGAGGTAAAGCTTGATTAACCAAAGGTTGATTTGTTGGAGGTTGGTATGGTGGAGCTTGATAAACTTGATTTTGAGTTTGGTTGTTTGGACGGTTTTGGTTGTAATTTCCTCCACGGTTTTGGATTGAAATTTAGAATTGGTTCACTGATAACGGTTTTGGTTGTTTTGGACATTTGGATGATGAAACCCGGGGTTCTCATTTGACTTGCCAAATTGAAAGGTTGTATTCGTTGGAGAAATTTCCAACGGCTGCTGTTTGTTTGAAATTGTTGGGTGTTCATGAAAAACGAGAAATCGTTTCCACCTCGAGTCTTAATGGACCAAAGGTAAAACTGTGATTTGAGTCCACAATTGACACATACTTCCTCAACTCTTTGACGGGTGCAGAGTAGTATGACTAAAGCTTCATTTGATCAACAGTTTGGTTCATCATGATTGTCATCTTATCCCTGAGAGAAGCGGCTAATTTGTTGCATATCGAAAGAATTTATGGGAAGATGAAAATTAGAGAAGAGGAGTATACGTTACTCACTCTTGAGTCACCAGCAGACTCTGGATAACGAACTTTTGACTTTGCTTTCAATAATCGCTAAACCTTCTTGAGGCACTTGTCTAATGAATTTTCCACCTGCTATAGAATCAAAGCATCTTGATCGTTTGAATCACGAATTATAAAAAGTATCAAGTTGGTGGAGTTTCTGAAGGGAGCCGATGGTGAGGACATTGACGAAGAGGTCCTTTTAAAACACTTTCCATGCTCATTAAAGGCTTCAATTTGGTTTTTGGTAAAAGGTAATTGACTCATTCCGATAGTAAGTGGTTTTTGAAGGTGGGAAGTATTGTTATGAAACTTTGAAACAAGGTCGTCCCAAGTAAATTGATCTAGGAGGTCCTTGTCAACCAATCTCGGGCTTTTCACCGTCGAGATGAAAAAGTAAAAGCAAAAGCTTATCGAAGTGTTCGGACTTCGGATGTCTAATCCGTTGAAGTGGACTTTGTTAAAAAATCGAAGGTATTGTAGTGGGACCTGTCTACTCCGTAACTATTGCTTTGCACAAGATTGATTAAAGTTGCTTAACTCGAAATTATTAGCATTGATGGTGGAACAACTATAGCATCTTCATACACCCTCGATGGGTGCTTGTAACATTGAGCCATCGTAACGATGTCGGCAATAGGAACAACGTTTTGTTTCAACAAATATGGATCAACCGGAAAGTTTGTTGTTGACGACGTCACTACAGAATGCAACGAGTGCGCATTAAAAGGAAAAATAACAATTAAAAACAAACCAAATTTTTTCTTTTTTACAATCAGAATTTTAAGGTTACACGAAAGAAGACTTAAACCAAATAATCAACAACTTCACGGTAGCATCTCAAAATTTCTTTCAAGTGAGCCGTACTTGGTAGTGACACAAAAGGCAATGTCATAAAATCTTTGTTTACGAAATGTGGGAACAATTGCAAGTTCACCGGGAAATTAAAAGTGATAATAATCCTCAATGGGAAGATATTAAATTTTGGTGTATCGATTACCAACTATGTATTAGTTTATAAATTTTCTTTTTGAAACAAATTTTTTTTTTATTTTTGATTTTCTATTTTTTTATATATATTTTTTTTTATCTTTTACTTATACTAAAAAGAAAAGGAAAATATTTTTTTACTTTTTAATTTTTTTATGATCTTATTTTTATTTATTTTACTTTTGAATTTTTAAAACAGAATTGAAACTTTCGAGGACAGAAAAGGATCTTACAAACCAAATCGACAACCACAAAACGTAGGAATCGTAACACTATTCCCCGGGCAACGGCGCCAAAACTGATTGTGCAACAGTTTTTACTACATATAAAATAATAAACTTATAGGAGAAATTAAAGAAATCCCCAAGTAATCCCTTGGACAATTCCACTCACAAAGAATATATATAATATATTAATACGTATAATAAACCGGGCCACCCCAAAAGTATGATCACACCGGGTCGGTTTTCCCCAATGACTAGTGCAATTGAAACCACGTTTTAAGTTCGGATCCTGATTTGAATAAGCAAGGATATATGATTTGGTTTCTAGAAATTAAAGCCCTAATTTTTTTACTTTTTTTTATAAAAGTTTAATTAGACTGATTAAAAATTAAACCTAAATCGAAAAGTACACTATCAACCCAAAATCTATCCCGACATGCAAACTAAGACCCGAATTAACAGTTGAAATTTTGAAAAGTGCTTCTAAAATGAAAAAACTCAAAGAAGCAAAGTTGTAAGGAAGCTAAGGGAACAAGATAATAAAGGCTACTTGGCTGGAAGTGAACCTTACAAATAAGCTCACAAAGAGCTTATCTTTAAGCTGTTACAGAAAGGAGGGTTTATCCCTTGGTTTTAGAAAATAAGCTATAAGAAACTCAAAACTAGATCAAAATGAGAAAGGAAAGGAGTCCTAAAGAGCTTAAGATGTGCTTAATCTAAGAATGCAAAGAAATCAAAGCTTAAACTACTCTTATGCTACTGAAATTTATCAAGAAGTAAGCAAACTCGGGAAATAAGCAAAGTAACACAAACTACAAATAAGCTAAACGAACCTAATAAGCTTGAAACTAAACTCTACGCGAAAACTTAAAGGACTAATCAACTACTTATTATATACCTCTAAAAATAAGCTATAAATATAGACTTAAAAACTGAATTATCAAATTTAGACTTTACTTAAGTTCCTACTGTTTTTGGAATTTTCAGGTTTTTTAAGACTTTTGACAGCAAAATAAGCTAAGACAGTAAGCTAGAAAGCAAAATTTAAGACTTAAACTAAATTAAGCTATATGAAAACTTAAATCCTACTGAATTTTATAAGCTAAATCCTAAAATTACTGATCTAAATTAAGCTGAGAACACAGCAGTTCACTAACTAAGGTATACAGCTAGTGTGAAAATTCAGCATACTTTGAGAGTACTGCTAATAGCAATCTTGAGTTTGAAAACGAAAATAAGCAATGAAATATGGCTAAATAATGAAAACTAAAACTAAATTCATAATAAGCTATAGCTAAACTTAAAACTACTGAATTAGCTAAAATCTAAACTAACAGTATTAACTTGTGAAAGCAGTACTAACGACGAAAGTTAGTAAACTGGTATTGGTAAGATCAGCAGTACTAACTTATGTAGTACTCGCTAGGGCAATATGGAGACTGGCACTAACGCAAACACCCTTTTTAACCATTAATAGACAGGATTTAAGAAAAGCTTTTTAAGAGAAATTATGAATGCACAAACTAATACCAGATAAAACAAGCTTAAGAACAACTTAATAATCATGATTAAATAACTGAATAAGCCTTAATCTAAGATCTAAATTATTTAAACTAATATTTTTGGATTTTATGAGTTTTTATGACAGAAATTAGTAACTAAAGATCTATAACTATTGAAGTAAAAACAGATGAAAACAAATAACTAAATAGCACTAGAAAAGAAATTTGAAAACTAACAAGCAAAGAGATTAAGCAAATAAACAGATCTAAACATAGCAAGCAATAATATCATTATTTAAAACTACGAATTTTTAGGAAAATGAAAGAGAAACTTACAACACCTCTATGCCTGAACAAGAGGACCCAATAAAAGCATCTACAAGCTCCTTAGCTTATTAATAAGCTAAGGTATAAGTCCTTGGGATCTCTTCCAAGGTAAGATCCCCTTCCAAAAGCTCAAATTCAATAAGATCCATATAATTTACAACGATTTAAGGTTAGATAAAGGTTTATACTGACTTCAAACAGCACTATATTCAGCTTATAGACTGAAAGAAGCTTAATATAGCCTTATTGAGACAACTTATTAAGAGAACTTATGACTTTAAATGAGAGCTTAGGAAACGAGATTTAAAACACTAAAAGCTGAATTTCATTTAACTAAAGAAGCTGATACATTACTGAAAAAGAAAACAATTAACTCTAAAAACATATTAAGCTATGACTAAAAATTCTAAACAACTAATAAAAAAACGTAAAAACATAGATACTCCCATCTGTGTCGAGAGGGTGAGACCTAATTTATAAGTGCCAGAAGAAGACTTCTCACAGGCCCTACTGAGCTCCCCAATCAATCTCTGCCATCCATACCATCAATCATTGGGGCTAAAATTTGAGCCTATATCAAAGTTAGAACAAGATGTTGCACACCTGAGGATTGCCAGCGTGGCCTTCTTTGATGTGACGTTTGTGCTAGTTTTGTAGAGTGAGTTTAGCATCAAAACCACACCACTATTTTGCTTCTTTCTTCGATTACGTGGCGCTTTGAGCTTGACTAAGGATAGAGTATCCCTTTGATTAGATACTAATTTGTCCTTGAAATTTGTGCATTGAGCTTCTAATTGCCAAACGCACCCTCTAATTTTGATTTGCCCTTGTTTACACATAGGGGTGAAAACGGGGGAGACGATGAATAGTAAATGGGGTTCCGCTCCTTTTTTTGACAATTTTTTCTTTTTTTTAAAAAACTGTTGGAGTTTGGGAAGGTAACACATTTGGTCCTTGTCTTTCTTTTCTCTCTTTCAAGTTATAAACAACTTTCGAAAATAGCAAATTGGTCCCTAGGTGATGTTTAAAAGGAAACTTGGCAAAGGCCGGTTAGGCTTCTTTGGAGCTTCGGCTTTGTACTCTTCTGATTCACGTGTCCGGGCTAGCTCGCTTTGAATGTTTTCTTGATATTTTTGACTTATCCATACCTGCACACACAAAACACAAATACAAGCATATTTTTGCCATTTTTGGTCTGTTTTGGGTTTAATTGGGTCTTTTTAGGTACAAACGGATATGTGTATTTTACACATATCATATTCCCTTTTCAAAGTTATGTAACCTCAGTTTTATTAATAAAAGTTAAATTTTCAGCTTTAATCATTTGTGCCTTTTAATTTCAGTTTCTTCTTATGCCATTTACTCAAGTCTTTTACTAAGCTAAAATGTTTACTCAAAGCCTTCTTTAAGCTCAATAGCATCCCCAAAAGCTATTTAGCTTGCTTGTTCACCTTTTAAGTACATGATTGGTTAAGGTTTATGTTTTTAAGCTTTGGGTAAGATAAGCCAATAAATGGAAAGGGCATATAGGGTTATACTAGGCTTATTTTCATAAGCTAGAGCTCGGTAGACAAGCTCTTTTAAGCAATTTTTTATCCCTGTTTATGAGCTAGCGATCAAGGTACACATCTCTTTTACATTTTAGCTTAACAATTGCTTCTTAGACTTGCTTAATCTGCATATTCATACTTAATTAATCGTGCCTATTTGTGCTTATTTAGTTATATATTAGACTTATTGCCTTTAGATTTAGTTTAGAATTGTTTACTTTGAGCTTAATAGAACCTATCCTTTAAATAGTCAAATTAGCGCTTTATTTAGTCCTAGCTTATTATTTAGTGCTTAAATTTTTTACCAAAGTTAATGCTTATTGTGTCATTAATATGCTTAGTGTCTTCATTTCTGTTTTCAAAAATCAAGACTTATTTGGTCATGTTTAAGCTTTAAAATAGGTTTACAGATTTTAAAGGGGGTTTGGGTTAAGGATCATTAGGGTAGTAAATGCAAGTGTATGCTGTTTTTAGTACTTAAACCAGTTTTAATCAGCTTACATTAAGTCTACAGATAAAAGTAATTAATTAGTTTTAAAAGTAGTTTATTAGTGTTGACTGTTGTTTTTTATCCAATTTCCCCATGTCGCTTAGTTCCTTAATACGCTTCTTATTCTGCCTATTGATGAGCTTTCGAACCTATTTGACATAGTGGTTTTTTAATCAAAATTAGTTCTAGTGGACATTATTATGAATTTGGTTTCAAGTTAATGTCTTTGGTAAATATTTTTAATAATTTTTGATCAAAATCAGTTAATTTAGTTAGTTAGTTGATTATACTTAGAGGTCTATCTTTGCAGATTATTCAAGGTTAATTCCTAGCTTATCTTAGATTTATTTTCATTGAAATCAGCTTATTATAGTATAAATTTAATCTGTTTCAAGTTTTTAGTTAGTCAAAAATGATTTTGAGTCTTAAAACTTTAAGCGCCAAGTAGACATTTATTTTCAAAAAGCCAAAATCAAGCAATCTATTATGTCATGTCCATGTGTATTTTCTAGCTTAGTTTTTAAACTTGTTTGCTCAAGTTCAGCTTAATTGAGTTATTTAAGTATAAGTCTAAATCTGTTTTGAGTTTTCAGCATAATATCTATATCTTATTAGTCTTATATTTGAGCTTAAAGCTGGTCAAAAGTCCCTTAAAAGTGGTTTTAATGTCTGCTATCTAAATGCCTTTTAAGTGCTTTCCTGCTTATTTAATTTTGCTTATTTTTGTTCCTAAGTGCTTATTAGGTCTAAGTCTTGGTCTGTTTCAGCTTATTTAGGTTTCTAGTTGCTTATAGAGTCTCAAACAGTCCAAGCATTTTAGCTAAATGTCTTTTAGTCAAAATAAGCCAAACTGTCATTTCTTTGTGCTTTTTCTAGCTTAAAAATAAGTTTTGTCAATTTTTTTTTTAAAGTTGCTGATTTTAGTCTTAAGTTTAGCTTTTTCAAAAAGAAAATAAAAAAATGTTTTATCAAAAATGGTGGCCACATGTTTTGAACCTGTGACCTCCTTTTCACACCCCCAACACTTTAACACACACCCCATCTACCAACGCGCCCTTGGGACTTTTTCATTATTACTTTGCACAATTAATTACTTAAGTGCATTATTAGTTTTTGCTTATCCGCTCTTATTTGCTTATTTCCAGCTTATTCAAGTAAGCTGGTGAACCCGTCTTATTTTTCTTATGGTTAGATTTGTTCAAAGTACTTTCCTTAATTTTTTCAGATTTTTATAAATTAGTTTAATATTTTTTATAATATTTTTAGATTAAATCTGTTTTTAATTCATAAAAAATTAAATAAAAGTCAAAAAATATAATTCTTTTTTCTAAAATTATTTTTAATCATTTAGGAACTTTAGAAATTAAATTTGCATTTTTATGGTAAAAATTGGATAATTTAGGTTTGTAGTCGCATTTTTAAAATCTCGTTAACGTTTTTTGTTTAATTTTTAGTTGCATTTAATTATTGCTTGCCTTTATTTGTTTTTGCATTAGTAGAATAGAATCCAAAATCCAAATCTTTTATGATAATCAAGCTCGATTCTTGACATAAACGTAAATTTCCATTCACCTCTCACCGAGGAGAACGATACCTGTGTTGATTACCTATTATTCTTTCCTAAGAATAATTTGTATGATACTTAGCTTACGTATATTATATTATATATATTTTAGGGTTATTTGTTTGATACAAACATCAAAATGGTGCCGCTGCTGGGGAGAGGTGTAGCGATTTTTGCGGGATTGTTTGTATTCGAGCCTTGAAGATCCTTTCCCCGTGAAAGTTTTCGTTTTATTTAAGATAAAAATACAAAAATATTTTACACTTCTATTCTTATTTTCTTTTATTTTAATATTGAAAAATAACCATTTGTTAATTGTCGTTTCGGCTCATCTTTAGTTAGCAAACTATAAGAGAGGTATTAGGAAGGTCGATCTTACGAACTTCGACCCGAAAGGAGAAGGTTTTAAAAAGCTTTGCGCTTACCTGCTCCCCGGCTTCTTTGTGTGTTTTCTAGAGAGATGCCGTGCACTTTTGACTTTCGGTTACCAAAATATTTTTCTTTCTCATTTTTATTATTTCTTTTCCTTATGTATTATTTGAAAAATCTATAAATATTCTTCTATATCCTTTTATTCGATTAATTCTTATTCTCTTTACCTTTTTATCTGATAATTCTTCAACATGTATTGGTTTTCAAGATGCTCATGGTGTGGAGGTTCATTTAACGGTAGGAATTTTTGGCATTGTACCAATGTGAGTTTCGGAGATGAGCCCGTCTATGACTCTTATCCAAATTCTATAACCAAACTCCCGATTTTTCTAACCAACCTTTACAACCCCAAACATCTTCGCTCGACCAATTTCATTGTTTTTATTGTAAAGACCCGTTAGTAGATGGTGTACGTTGTCAACGGTTTACATGTGTGAGGTGTGAAAATTATCTTGGAGAAGGATTTTGTTCATTTTGCAATTCTGAAACTGGAAATTCATTCGCTAATGATTCAAATCCGAATTCCTTCAATGATCCTCCAAACGTTTTCACCCACCCTCCACAACCCCAGTACAAATCATACTCATGCGAGTTATGTAGGAACGATTCTCATTATGGTTGTGATTTATCTTTGTGTGATGATTTCTCTCCCATTAACATTTATGAGGAAAAATCTGTGACTTTCTCTAACCCTCTTTTCGATTCAAATGATGATTTTACCTCTAGTGATGACGAGTCACTATTTGATGAGGTGTTAGAGAACATCGAGAGTAAGGACTCTTATGTTTCTAACCTTGATGAGCCGGCTTTACTAGTCACACCTCTTTCTTATTTTAATGAGGATGAATGTTTCGAACCAGAAGGCGATATTAATGAGATCGATGCTTTTCTAGAAATTGATGTTTTCATGGATATTGAGGACGGTTATCATGATTCGGAGGGAGATATAATCTATCTTGAAAGTTTGCTTAATAATAACTCTATCCTTAATCTCCCTCCTGAGGTATTTTCGATCATGAACCAAAGTGCTTAAAGGATGAACCTAAACTTGATAATTTGACAAGTATGGGCAAAGTTTTCAACCCCGAGATTCATGAGAAAAAAATTTCTCCAACATATGTGAGCTTATCCTTTGAGGATCGCCATTATCTTTCCTTCACATATGTTATCCGAATTTTTCTTCCTTATTTTACCTATCCGGTGGAATCTTCTTCTCTTCCTCTCTCCTCCGGGAGTGAGGATATCATTTTTGACCCAGGCATCTCCGCTTTTCATTTTTCTTCTTTAGAGCCGGTGGCATATGAATATCCGATAGAAGTTTGCTCTTCCACTTGTTTCGTCCCTAATATCACGATGATATAGGGAGAGTCAAGCTAGAGACTCGGTTAACAAAAACAAGCGCTTCGTGGGTGGCAACCCATGCTTATCCTTAGTAGTAGTATGTTAATTAATAAGTGTCATGTGAGAAGGCTCGCCTCTTCTTTTCTCGTGTTTCGTGTTTTGTGTTTATGTCCAGGATTGCCCGGATTATGAAGACTCTCGTGCTCGTGGTTTTTCGTTCACTCGATCTTCAATCCTTCGCTTGCTTATATATGGGAATCCGATATCCTAGATCTTATTTATTTAACATTTATCTATTAGCATAATTAATAAATGGCTTTAGATTTGCGTAAAACCCCTTAATATTTAGATTATGCCTTAAAATTAGTATGAGGGTGACAGTCTCACATTTAGGACAATGTGTAGTTCTAGTATGGGGGATCTTTCGATTCGATCTTACTTGCATTTTCATTGTCTTCACGTAACCCCATTTTTCCACCAAAAATAGCAAAACTATGCCAAAATTTAAAAAATTTCAAAAATAGAATAAGTGTTTAGACACGTAGTTTTGTCTTTTTAAAGAATAAATTTTGACTTGATCGAGCATGTTGCGCTCTAGCTTGCCCCTTAACTTATATAAATTTAAGTTTTTGCTAGTCTTTTATACAAGAAGCTTTAAAACGCAAATTCTGGCTTGAAAAAGCCAAGAGTTTGCAAGTTTCCATGATAGACTTTAAATATGTAACTTGTTTTATTAGACTAAGCATTCGCGGATCTTTTTAGTAAAGATTTTAAATTTGCGAAGAATGAGAAATGATAGAGTTTTATATAAGTTAGATACTAAACATGGAGTAGTTGAAACTCTTTAGGGCCCATAGATGTTAATTGTGGCTTTTTGCTCTCACCAACTTAATAAACATTATATAATTGTTGAATAAATAAAGTTACTTAAGGTTTTTGCGATTCTTAGTTTAAATCACTTCGTAGAGATTCCTTCTGGTGAAATTAAGGTACACATCGAGGTTTTGTCAGTGTTGTGGGGAAATAGGCTACCGATTCCTGATGGCTCGCTACCGTTGTCTAGGTAGTTAAAAGATCACAGGACTTGAAATTTGGCTATAATAATAATAGTTATGTAATAAACCAAAGCCGAAATAAGACCACTACCTCTTGCCGGCTCACAACCGATGTGGTAGTCGTTTAAAGGGTGGAGGTAATAACAATAATAAAACTGTGGGCTGATAAAAGTTTACGGCATCTTGCCGGCTCATAACCGATGTTACAGTCTTTTAAATAAAGCACATAGTAATAATCCAAGACTGATAAAAGTTTGCTGTATCTTGCCGGCTCACAACCGATGTTGCAGCCTTCTAAAAGGTCGAGGAAATTACCGAGGTCGAAATATGTTTGCTGCATCTTGCCGGCTCACAACTTATATAATTGTTGATAAATATAGTTACTTAGGTCTTTTGTGATTCTTAGTTTAATCACTTGTAGGAGATTCTTCTGGTGATTTTAAGGTAAACACGAGTTTTTTTTCAGTGTTGTGGGGAAAATTGGCTACGATTCTGCACGGGTTCGCTACGTTGTTATGTAGTTAAAAGATCCACAAGGACTGAAATTTTGGTTATAATAATAATAGTTATGTAATAAACTGAAGCCAAAATAAGACCACTACCTCTTGCGGGCTCACAACCAATGTGGTAGTCGTCTAAAGGGTGGAGGTAATAATAATAATAATAAAAACTGTGGGCTAATAAAAGTTTACTGCCTCTTACCGGCTCACAACCGATGTGGCAGTCTTCTAAATAAGGCACATAGTAATAATCCGAGACTGATAAAAGTTTGCTGCATCTTGCCGGCTCACAACCGATGTTGCAGCCTTTAAAAAGGTCGAGGATCACCGAGGTCGAAATAAGACTACTGGACCAAGGTCGGCTCGCATACCGATGTGACAGTTATTTAAAGGACCGAGGTTTAATAATGTTTCAATAATGATAATAATAAACCCAAATTTCGACTCCGGTGTTATCTAAATAGGATAACCTCTAAATCATGCGAAAATAGAACCTTAATGTGGACCTTATTCTCACCATATCATCTCTTTAGGAAAGAATTTCAAACTAATTATGGTCTAAACTGGGTTTACTTTATATAAATAAGAATTTAATTTATTTGTCACCAATAATAATAATAAAATCTTTAGAGGACTTAGGAATAAGGGAGCAGAAAGTAGCTATGCATACACAATTAGCATTTATGAGTAGTGTTAGCATCTTAACTTGTATTTAACAATGATTTCATTTTTATGCTTGGTTTGAGGCGGGTGAAAAAATAAAGGACGTTGAATTTATCCTTTTAGTGTTTCTTGTTCCATGAAGTTATGATATGTATGAATAATAATAAATGCATAAAAATGGCAAAACGAGGAGCTTTTCAAAACTAGTGATTTCTTATGCCTATTAGATGAACACTTAGCTACTTTTCAAGGTAATTAGTCTAAGGGGGTGGAAATTTCTGTTTTTCTAAGTGTGTTTATGACATTGCGTGAGGACACGACAATAGCTTAGTATGGGGGATTTTGGTATGTGCTTAAATACACATACCTTTTACCTAATAAAACAAGCTAAAAAGACCAATAATGACAAAAAATACATAAAAATGCATTGTATATGTGTATTTCGTGAATTGTGTCTTGAAGGTATGGATATGTTTCAAAAAGGACAAAAATAAAGCAAATGCGGACAAAACCGAGCACGGGATTAGAAAGAGTGCAAAAATCAAAGCCGAAGGCGTATACATCCTTAATGGGCCAACCCGTTCCTATTTTATTAGGCCGGATCAGCCCATTAACATGTTATCTACATACCTTAAGTCCTTATAAATCCAATCCCATCCATAAACTCTTATTATTAAATCTGGCCCATTACAAAAGCCCAACACCAAATCCAACCCAAGCCCAAGTCAATTGATATAAACGGGTCAAAATTATTGTATACCAATCCTCCTCCCTCCCATGACTTTTAACTGCAATGAATTTGTAACACTTTAAAATCCCATTCACCCTCTCCCTATCCCGTTTCACCTCTTCTAGAAGGCTCTGACACCTGACACATCATTCCAAGGCCAAGCTGGCAATCCTAGACTCTCCTATTGGTAGAAAGTATGTGGAGTGATCCAAGGGATCTAAATGAAGGATTCAAGGGTTTTTATGAATGGAGGGCTTGGATTGAAGAATGGGAGACGCTCCTTGGCCTAGAAGCTTCACATCCTTTCTATAAATAGAGAGGCAATATCACAGCTGAAATCTATGTAGTGTTTGATTAGTTTAGGAGTAGTGTAGTTTTATTTACAGCTTATTTTCTAGCTTATTTATTTTAATTGTATTCCCTTTTCAAAGTTATGTAACCTCATTTTTATTAATAAAAGTTAAATTTCCAACTTTAATCATTTGTGGCTTTTAATTTTAGTTTCTTTTTATGCCATTTACTCAAGCCTTTTACTAAGCTAAAATGTTTACTCAAAGCCTTCTTTAAGCTCAAATAAGCTGCTAAAAGCTTATTTGAGCTTGCTTGTTCACTTTTAAGTTAGATTGGTTAAGGTTTATGGTTTTAAGCTTTTGGAAGATAAGCCAATAATGGAAGGGCTTATAGGGTTTTACTAGCTTATTTTCATAAGCTAGAGCTTGTAGACAAGCTCTTTTAAGCATTTTTTTATCCCTGTTTGAGCTGGGATCAAGGTACACGTTCTCTTTACATTTTAGCTTAAATTCTTCTCAGCTTGCTTAATCTGCTTATTCATGCTTATTATCTGCCTATTTGTGCTTATTTAGTTTTATATTAGCTTATTGCATTTAGATTTTAGTTTAGAATTGTTTAATTTGAGCTTACATAGAACCTATCCTTTAAAATAGTCAAATTAGCTTATTTAGTCTAGCTTATTATTTAGTGCTTAATTTTCCAAAGTTAATGCTTATTTGTCATTAATATGCTTAGTTCTTCATCTGTTTTCAAAAATCAAGACTTATTTGGATCTGTTTAAGCTTTAAAATAGGTTTACAGATTTTAAAGGGGTGTTTGGGTTAAGGATCATTAGGGTAGTAAATGCAAGTGTATGCTGTTTTTAGTACTTAAACCAGTTTTAATCAGCTTTAATTTAGTCTAGATATAAGTTTTAATTAGTTTAAAAGTAGTTTTATTTAGTGTTGACGTTAGTTTTTATCAATTTCCCATGTCTGCTTAGTTCTTATGCTTCTTATTCTGCCTATTTTGATGAGCTTTTCGAAAACCTATTTGACATGTGGTTTTTTTTATTCTAAATTGGTTTCTAGTGCATTATTATGAATTTGTTTCAGGTTCAATGTCTTTGGTAAATATTTTTAATAATTTTTGATCAAAATCAGTTAATTTAGTTAGTTAGTCGATTATACTTAGAGGTCTATCTTTGCAGATTATTCAAGGTTAATTCCTAGCTTATCTTAGATTTATTTTCATTGAAATCAGCTTATTGTAGTATAAATTTAATCTGTTTCTAGTTTTTAGTTAGTCAAAAATGATTTTGAGTCTTAAAACTTTAAGCGCCAAGTAGACATTTATTTTTAAAAAGCCAAAATCAAGCAATCTGTTATGTCATGTTCATGTGTATTTTTTAGCTTAGTTTTTAAACTTGATTGCTCAAGTTCAGCTTAATTGAGTTATTTAAGTATAAGTCTAAATCTGTTTTGAGTTTTTAGCTTAATATCTATAGCTTATTAGTCCTATATTTGAGCTTAAAGCTGGTCAAAAAGTCCCTTAAAAGTGGTTTTAATGTCTGCTGTCTAAATGCCTTTTAAGTGCTTTCCTGCTTATTTAATTTTGCTTATTTTTGTTCCTAAGTGCTTATTAGTTCTAAGTCTTGGTCTGTTTCAGCTTATTTAGGTTTCTAGTTGCTTATAGAGTCTTAAATAGTCCAATCATTTTAGCTAAATGTCTTTTAGTCAAAATAAGCCAAACTGTCATTTCTTTGTGCTTTTTCTAGCTTAAAAATAAGTTTTGTCACAAAGTTTCTTTTTTAAAGTTGCTGATTTTAGTCTTAAGTTTAGTTTTTTCAAAAAGAAAATAAAAAAAATGTTTTATCAAAAAGGGTGGCCATGGGTTTTGAACCTGTAACCTCTTTTTCACACCCCCAACACTTTAACACACACCCCCTCTACCAACGCCCCCTTGAGACTTTTTCATTATTACTTTGTACAATTAATTACTTAAGTGCATTATCAGTTTTTGCTTATCAGCCCTTATTTGCTTATTTCCAGCTTATTCAAGTAAGTTGGTGAACTCGTCTTATTTTTCTTAGGATTAGATTTGTTCAAAGTATTTTCATTAATTTTTTTAGATTTTTATAAATTAGTTTAATATTTTTAGATTAAATCTGTTTTTAATTCATAAAAAATTAAATAAAAGTCAACAAATATAATTCTTTTTTCTAAAATTATTTTTAATAATTTAGGACCTTTAGAAATTAAATTTGCATTTTTATGGTAAAAATTGGATAATTTAGGTTTGTAGTCGCATTTTTAAATTCCCGTTGACGTTTTTTGTTTAATTTTTAGTTGCATTTAATTATTGCTTGCCTTTATTTGTTTTTGCATTAGTAGAATAGAATCTAAAATCCAAATCTTTTATGATAATCAAGCTCGATTCCTAACATAAACGTGAATTTCCATTCACCTCTCACAGAGGAGAACGATACCCGTGTTGATTACCTATTATTCTTTCCTAAGAATAATTTGTATGATACGCTTACGTATATTATATTATATATATTTGAGGGTTATTTGTTTGATACGAACATCAGACATCAAGACACATTTCATCATAAACACGACATAAAAAATATAATGCCCATAACACATAACGTAAAGCTGTAAACAACATATTACCTTCGTTTCACCTAGAAGCCGCAGCAAATGCAGAAACGCTGTCTTAGAATTGTCATCCAACCTGGTCAACCCACAAACAATATCATTAGCTACATTCTTTATTTAAAACCAAAAAATGTAAACATAAATCAACCCAATTTAAAAAACAAAAATCAAAATCCAAAAAACATGTCATAGAACATTTGGTGTGAACAAATCATAAGATATCATTTGGTGTGAACCTTCCTGATAACGGATCATATGTCGAGTTCTTCACTAAATTATTATTCGACATAATGTGCACATTACACGCAGTTGCAAGATATAGACATTAATAATACAAATGAAGCCAAGCATGGTATTTTATTTCTTATAAAACATACATGTACTGGATGAAGTTGAAGAACTGTCCCTTGTAATACAGGGGTTGTGAATAAGATATCAGTCGGGGAAACATTGATAACAACCACGACATACGAATAGCTGATGTAAACAAAAAAGCTTATATTAGATTATTTGGTCGAGCTAAGTCCCTGGATCACCATCATGGCCATCTTCAATACTCATCAGTATGATGCCCGGGATATGCGATGTACCAGTGTTGTAGAATCGTACTCGCCCCTAAATGAATGGTTAGTTACTTACATAGTGTTTATGATACAATGTGTGACTCTTGTTACTTCAGAATGATAATGGTGGTTTACAACCTCTAATACTAACCTGAATAACATTTGCAGTTCTTAAACGGAATAAAACTGAAGAGTATATGATACGTAAAAAATTTTGGAAATTTTCAAGTGCAGTATGCATATCTCAGATTTCACGTGGCCTAGTATTTCGGCCTTAGATCAACAAAAAGCTGAGACCGATAAGACAGCAGACGTATACAAAGAAGGACAGGAAATGGAAGAGGGCATGGCCAAAACCAATCTGCACCAAATTGGATTCCACGACGTACTCTTCGACTTCTCATCATGCTTTGATATGGTGCACCATTACCATATCAGTGGTATCGGTTTTTTGTTGATCTAAACCCGACACCTTAACAAACGTAATGAAATAAGTAATCAATACCTGATCATATATATTGTGTCCTTCTTGAATGCACTTTATAATAGAGTAGGGTCTGTCAGTCGTTCTTTGCTTTCATTGACAGATGAAAAAACTATTGGTTGACCAAAATGTGACCATTTATAAGATATAAAATCAGGATGTGGTATTTTTTTTGTTAAATATAAGTATGAGGCTCAGATAGGGGAACAAATCAAGAAAAAAAGGATACACCCGCCGCCGCTGCAAACCTAATAGGTTTCCTAGCCAATATGCGGACAATCTCAGCTTTAACTGAACCCATGGAGACTCATCACAACCTCCTATAGATTGACCGCCTAGTATCAAATGTATACTGCTAAAACATGTAAGCCATTAGCAAGCTTACCCCGCCAATCGTCAAACACCCATCACAATCGTCACACGGCATGGATAACAGCAACATAAGGATCGATGGCATCGAAGAACGTAGTGAATGATTTATCTATTAATTTTATTAAACCTCAATACCTTTGACCACAAACCAAAGTACGTACACGACTCTCAATATCAACAAACTTTAACCACGTTGGGGGTTCGTGTGCATCACAAAACATATACCACCACATCATCACAACCATACCCAACGCAAGCACATTTTTTCCCATGAGTGCTTGTTGTTTAAATAAACGAACCAAGCAGCCGCTAGATTTATGCTTATTTCGGACGACAAGTTAACGCAATTCAAAAAACATACAAACTTTAGTGTGTTCAGAACATAAATAGTTGATCAAACCATATTCTATCACATCCTATCCTCTTAACATCGGTTTTGATAATTGTGATATAAGTACAACTAATAATTATACACGGACTTTTACATATATTTTTTCATTATGTATTAATATCGATTAATATTTTATAAAGATTTTTGTTGGATGATATATTTAACTTTGTTTAATTGACATGTATGTTAACGTTGATGTTGTTGTTTAAATTAGCCATTGATATAATGTTGTATACAATATGCGAGTTTAATAACATATAATGAGCATTGATGAAGTTAATATATAAAGTTTTTAAAAATGTTTTTTCGAATATCCTTATATAAACTTTAAATAGGAATTACATTAGTCATTGTTATATGTAGGACCGCGTATATTTGTTTTCATATCACAGTAACTTGTGGTTACATTTGATACTTATATACCCGTTAATAATAATTTAACCGTATTTAATATTAAAACCCGTGTACGCATGAGTTAAACTTATAAAATGGAATAACATGAGTCCTTATTAAATGAATATAGTAAAAAAATATATCCAAATATCCTTACTTAAACTCGTAAAGAGGAATAACATGAATTATTCATTTGCGTACAACCTCCTATATGTTTTTACATACACAATAACTTGTGCTTTCATTTTGATTTTTATAATCATGTCATATATATATATATATATATATATATATATATATATATATATATATATGTATTTATAAATATTATTTATATATATATGTGTGTTTTATCTTTAAAATATAAAGTCTAGAGGGTATAAAATATAAAAACTTTTATTAATTACTTCATCATTTCTAAAGTTTTTGTTTTCACAAATTTAACACATATATTTTTATATTTTTTTATCAAATTTCTCCACCAAATTTAATAAAGTTTTACAAAATTCAATTTAATTTTGACTTTTTATTAACCAATGACATTGCACGATTTTACCACATATTAAAATCAAACAATGTGATTGGTTCAATTTTTTTCTAATAAAATTGTTTGGAAAAATCACTCCGAAATAATATAAATCCTTTATTATATAAATGATTTGTGAGCCTCATTTAATTTATTGATAGTGAAAACCATTCTTAAACGTACATATATACGAGACATTAGACATGTGCGATGCACAACGGTGACATTAAATTTTTGGTAGCGTAATGTTTGTGTCAATAATTGAGGTGTATATATGATGGTGTATGTAATTTAATCGTGTCGCGTAATGTTTAGATGGCTTTTGGAGGAAATACACGTGACTTGGGCTCATTTGGAGAAGAAACAGACAAGACTACGACTCTGCACCAAATCTCTTGAAGAATACACGTACAGTGCGTGGGGACGACGTCACATTGTATTGTGACGGTGTTATGGCTTACAAAGGACGGCGTCAGAATTCTTGCGAAAGTCAGGATTCAACCGACTTAAAGAAGCCCTAGAAGATTTGGCGGGGCGATGGCGTCAGGATTATAACGCGATGCCGTCGCGCCTGTTTTCCTATATATACAAACTCGTTATTAGGGTTTTAAATGTGTAACTTTTGGGAACCGAGCCCTAGTTTTAGAAGACGATTATAGCTGCTATTTAGGCCGTTTTTAGGGTGTTAAAACCCTCTTGTATCAGCTTTATTTACATGTTTTAATCAAGTGATATCTTTTATCTTTTATCATTCAATATGTCTATGTGTTGTGTGATTGATTCTTGCTCTTCAATTCTTTTTAACATGCTAGGCTAGATCTTTTAGTATTTACTTATGATTGCATGAAATTTAGTTTGTAGATCCTTTTAATGTTGCTTCTTGTGATGGATGTGCGTGTTAGGCTTTAGAAAACTAGCCATAAGATATTAAATTGGCATAGACGTCTAGGGAAACACGAGTGCGTCATAAAGGATACCATCAGTAACAGTCTTCATACTACCTTACCCCTAATATGGTGGATCCCTTTTAAGTGTTTAATGCATGTAATGTACTCTTAGGGTCCTTGTAATAGTCTTTATACTACCTTACTTGTGCGTTGCCTTAACGGAATATTACGTAGATGGCGTTTTCATGTAATTCGCTCATGAATAAGGAAATACTTACATAGATCATCACAAGTGTGACAAAGCAACAAGATTAGGTAAAGAAAACTAAGAAGTAGTGCATGATTAAGTAAATACGTTTGTTTATCATATAGTTATCACCAAAGTAGTTTAGATTTATATTTAGTTTAGTTAGCTAAAAACCAAACCAAACCTCTCAAAAACAAGAATTTTACTTGCTTTCTAAAAATATAAAAAAATACAAAAAGAATCTTATCTCAACCCCTTAGACCTCTATTATATTTTGTTCGATCCTTCCTAACCTATTCTCCTAGAGAACGATAACAACCCCCAAGTCTTGCCTTACTACACTACAATGGTTAGGTACTCTGCCTAGGGAGTTGTAAAACTTCTTGTGAAGTTCACAATAATCGAACATCAAGTTTTTGGCGTCGTTTCCGAGGAATGGTTAGGTTTCGAACTTTATCTAGCTTAGGTCTACTCGCTTGATTCCTATCAAGTGAGAATTTTATTTTCTGTTAATTAGCTTTTGTTTAGTCTATCTTTTCTTTGTTCCCTCTGTTTTGTAAATCTTTTTGTTGACCTTTATGGGAGACGAAAAGCATATCGGTACTCTTAGAAACTACTCCAGACCTAGCCACGAGGGTTATCGAAACACCATTGAGCTCCCCGATAGGAACAATGTGGTGCCTCTACGATTCGTCATCGTCCGGTCGGTGCAAAACGAATGCTCATTCCATGGACTTCAGTCCAAGGATCCAAACCAACATCTTAATGATTTTCTTAAACTAGTGGACTCACTTGACCTTGATGTTATAAATAAGGAAAAGACACACTTGCATTTATTTCAATATTCTCTTCACGATTAAGCTATCAATTAGCTTGAATGTCTTCTTGCAAGATCCATCTCCACCTAGGAGGATCTAATTACTCATTTCCTTGCTCAATTCTTTCTAGCGGCAAGGACTACAAAACTCAAAAATGACATTCTGATGTTCCAACAACATCAAAGTGAATCTCTTTTTGAAGCATGGACTCGTTTCAAGGACTTACTATAAAAAGTCCCTTATCATGGTATCGATCTTTGGCTCCAAGTCCAAATCTTTTATGACCATATCAACCCCACCACAAGACAAACCATCGATCATTCAAACGATGGTAAGCTTCGTGGCAGAAACACAGAAGAATCATGGGAATTATTAGAGGACCTCTCCCTCTATGACAATGAAAGTTGGAATGACCTAACAGACTTCGAGAAACCGTTCAAGGCAATCTCTTTTCCTCAAGATGTTTGGATTAAAAGTCTTCTTGATGCTGTTTGAATTACTGCTGCTCATGTTTGTGTTAATGTTGCTCAGCTGGATTTAATGCTGCTCATGAACTTCAAAGAAAATATGCTAAGTGTTTACTACTAATAGTACACAGTTACTACTGCTAGTGAATATTAGTACTGCTAGTAAAAATGTGCTAAGTGTTTACTATTGCTAGTACAAAGTTACTACTGGTAGTGAATATTAGTACTGCTCAAGGTTAAGACTGCTCAGAGATAAGTTAATACTGCTGAGGTTAATAAGTTAGTATTGTTTGTTGTTAGTACTGCTTATATGATATGTATTAAGTTATTAGTTTATAGAAAAGATTAGATACTTAAAAAAGTATTGTAAGCCGACTAGGGCTCCTTGGTGTATAAAAGGAGGTCCTAGAGCATAGAGTTTGATATCTTTTATCAATCTTTTGAAGTCTTAGACGTATAATTCATAGCTTCAAGGTCTTTGTAACCCTAATACTTTAGGATTATTCGTATTATTATCATTCATAATATTAGAACTTATTTGTTGAATTCTATGTTCATTGAATTACTGTTTCATTAATAATTCTTCTTAATATTAAAGATTAGATTTCGCATAATCTTTAATACATTCAAACACAGTTTCTACTATAGTTGTGTGCGAGATTTATCAGAACATTACTAAACCTTAAAAACAAGTTTAAGTAAATTCGAATCTATAAAAAGTGTAATCAACAATGGATCAACAAGTGGTATCAGAGCTTGTTAAGAAGCTGTAAATAAGAAGAACCTATTTTTGTTAAAAGATATGGATCAAGATTCTGCACACATGGTGGTTGCATTCAAATTTCCCATGCTCAAACCTGGTGCATATGAGTTATGGAGGATGAGGATTGAACAATATATCCAGATGATAGACTATACACTGTGAGAAGTCATAGAGAATGGTGCAACCTTGCCAAAGAAACAAAAAATTGTTGGAAGTGAGATTATGACAGAGATGCCTATAAAACTGCAGAAGAAAAGGCTCAAGAGAAGATTAGAGGTGAAAAACTAAAAGTACTTTAAATGATGGGCCATTCCCAATGAAGCATCGTTACAAGTTTAACTCTATAAAGCATGCTAAGAAGTTGTTTTGGAATATCTGTTGAAAAAGATTTTGTAGGAGCAGCTACAAAGAAAGACTCATAAGAATACTCTTAAAGAGCAGCAATATGAAAACTGTCACTACTCTAAGCTCAAGAATGCTTGATCAGAACTTTTGATAGTGCTTCATAATCATTTTTTTTGTGTGTTAGTTTGGAAGCTTTTAGTATAAAAGCTTTCACAAGAAAAGTTAATCAAAAGTAATAAGAAGTTTGTTTACCTGGGTAGGAACAAACACATGCTGTTGTGTGGAGAGAAATATAAGCTAATATGGATACCAATAAGCATGATGATCTCTACCACAACCATCAAGGTGTATGAACATAAGTTTAAAGGGATTCAAGCTCAAGTCAAGCACACTAGAAGCATGGCTTTTGTGTCCTCTTCAAATACAACACTAGCCGCACTAAAAATCATTTATACCTTCTCATGAGTTTCTACTACAGCTACACTCAAGTTAATGCCTGCCTACAACTCTACAAATATGAATAACTTTAGAGTGATTGCTGGTTAGTATGTGCCTTCTTTGTCTACTCAACAAATAGTCCTCAACTTGTACATAAGGACTTGCAACAAATCCATCCAGATGACATGGAAGAGATAGATTTGAGATGGCAAATGGCCATGTTGACTATGAGGGCAAGAAGGTTTTTGAAGAATACAGGAAGGAAGCTTACTGTTAATGGCAATGAGACTATATTGGTTTTGATAAGTCCAAAGTGAGTGCTACACTACCACACGAGTGACATATTGCGTAGGAGAGCATAGTCCAAAAAATCAAGACAACAAGAACAAGGAAAGCTCAAAAAAGAGTATGCCTGTGGAAACATCTAATCCACAGCTTTTTTGTCATTTGATGGTCTTGAGGATATACTGGAGTGATCAATGCAGAGGAAGGCCAAATTAATGCACTCAGAAATGGCCTTTCCCTCATCTTCAAGTCCTGACTCAGTAGGTATCCAATGATTTCCAATTTTGTTTAAAAATTTTATTTGGGAGAAACTGTTGAACTTCTTAATCTCAAAAATGAACAACTATTGTAAAAGATTTAAAAAGAAAAATTTGAGTTAATGGTTCTAATGTTTAAGACAGGTTTAGAGACCCAGTGGAAGAAAAACTTGAGTTTTATAAGCAAATGAGACCTATGATATATAACAATAAATTAAAGGGCTTAAAATTTGAAATTCATATAGGAGAAATAATATTAGAGATCTTAGAAAGAAGCTTGAAGATATGTACAAAAAGAAAAAGATGGCTATACAGCTTAATGTAGAAAAATTTGATCATGCATCTATAATTTAAAACGATAGCTCACAAATTGTCAGATATAAGACATAATTGCAAGAGAAGGTTTCGGGCCTATGAAAAATAATAATGCAGTTCCACCGCCCTACAATCCAGAAATTTTCAACCTCCAACACCTGACTTGTCTTTTACTGGTTTAGATGAGTTTGTTAATGAGCCTATAGTTGAGAACAGTAAAGCTATGTGTAGTGAAGAAGAGCCTAAGGTAGTTAGGAAGTGTGATGATGTCCCAAGTATTAAAGAATGGGTGTCAGATGATGAGGAAGAGGATGTGTCTCAGCCTAAAATGAAAAAGAAAACATTTAGGCTTAGTATTGTTAAGAAAGAGTTTGTCAAATCTAGACAACAAGAAAAAACTGCTAGGAAAACTGTTAAACAAGTTGAGCAACATAGGCAAAACACTCACAGTCCAAGAGGCAATCAAAGAAATTGGAACAATATGATTCTCAAAACAAAGGAATTAATTTTGATATGTTTACTAAGGCCTGTTTATATGTGTGTGGAAGCTTTAATCATTTGCAGGATGATGTAATATACCAACAAAACAGTTTTAAAAATCAAAAGATGGTAAAACCAAAACCTGTATGAAATAATGCTCAAAGGGTGAATCATCAAAACATTGCTACAGAAAGAACTCACCCATTGGTGACAAAAAAGAACATGGTTTCCCCAAGAGCAGGTACTAAGAAGTCCGGCTTAGTATCAATTAATAATGCTAGACAAAATATTTCTAAAACAGAATCATATGGTTAAATACTGCTATAAAGTTAATACTCGGCTCACACAAAAACAACATTGAATGGCTACTAGAACCAATTTCAATCTTTCTAAAGCAAGCACATCAACTGTTAATTAACCCCATTCAAATAACACACATTTAAAAACATATAATTATAAACAAGTGGTTAATATTGTTAAGGGTCAAAAAAATTATTACTGGCTAGGCCAAAACATTTAGGTAAATTCTGTTAAGGGAAGTAATTTTAATGCTATATATAAGGGAGTAATTTTTAACGTGTTTAGAGTCCTCAACTTGTGGGGTTAAGTAAACCAAATCAAAAAAGTATTAGACCATGTTTCTAACACAACAGTGCATCAAACACCCAAAAGAGTTTGATTGATATTGAAGCACAAGGGCAGATCCAGTCAGTGATGGCTTGTGTCCCAAAAGAAACTGATTTTCATATCTGAATTGAAGGCAATCCACAAATGAAATTTACAAGAATCAAGGAGTATTGATAGTAGATCTTAAGGCACATGACACGGAACATGTTCCTATCTTATACAGACAAGAAGAGATAGATGAAGTATAATTTTTGCTTTTTGGTAGGGAACCCCAAAAGAGTGAAAATCAAGACAAACTAACCATTAAAACTGGTAACTATATTTTTAAAATGTGAATTTTTGTGAGAAAGTTAAAGTTTAATCTCTTTAGTGTCTCACAAATGTATGATAAAAAGAATAGTGTTCTTTTTAATGACACTGAATGTATTGTTTTATCTTCAAACTTTAAGTTAATTGATGAAAGTCAAGTTTTATTTAGAGTTCCTAGAAAGAACAATATGTATAATGTCAATTTAAAGAACATAGTTCCTAAAGGAGGTTTAACTTGCCTTTTTGCAAAAGCCACATCTGATGAATCTAAACTTTGGCATAGAAGGCTAGGTCACTTAAATTTTAATACCATGAATAAATTAGTTAAGGGAAATCTTGTAAGAGGTTTACCTTCTAAACTTTTTGAAAATGATTAAACCTATGTTGCTTGTCAAAAATGAAAGCAACACAGAGCCTCTTATAAGTCCAAAACAGAGAACTCAATCAGTCTTCCTTTACATTTGTTGCATATGGACTTGTTTGGTCCAACATTTGTAAAAAGCCTCAAGAAGAAAATGTATTGCCTAGTTGTCATAGATGATTACAGTAGGTTTACATGGGTTTTCTTTCTAGCTACTAAGGATGAGACTAGTGGCATTCTTAAGTCCTTTATAACTAGGATAGAAAATCTAGTAGATCACAAGGTTAAGGTGATTAGATGTGATAATGGGACTGAGTTGAAAAACAGAGAGATGAATCAGTTTTGTGAAATGAGGGGTATTTTGAGACAATTTAGTGTAGCTGGAACTCCTCAACAAAATAAAGTTACTGGGAGGAGGAATAGGACACTAATTGAGGCTGCTAGGACTACGCTAGCTAATTCTAAGTTGCCGACTACTTTTTGGGCAGAAACAGTTAATACTGCTTGCTATGTGCAAAATAGAGTGTTAATAGTTAAGCCTCATAACAAGACCCCATATGAATTTTTTCATGGTAAAACACCAACTTTAAGTTTTATGAGACCATTTGGGTATCCTGTTACCATTCTCAATATCATAGATCACTTAGGCAAATTTGATGGTAAGGCTAATAAAGGTTTCTTTGTTGGATACTCTTTGAATACTAAAGCCTTTAGAGTATTCAATAGTAGCACAAGCATAGTGGAAGAAAACTTGCATATTAAGTTTAGTGAGAGTACACCTAATGTTGTAGGTAGTAGACCAAATTGGCTATTTGATATTGATGCACTAACAAGAATAATGAATTATGAGCCAATTGTTGCAGGTACACAGTCTAATGGTTTTGTAGGTACAAAAGCAAGTGATAATGCAGGTCAAGCTAGAAAGAAGACATAACCTGTCAAAGATTATATTTTTCTACCATTATGGACTACTGATCCACCATATTCCTAAGATCTAAATAGTTCTCATGATGATGGATCTAAACCTTCAAGTGATGATGGTAAGAAGGTTGATGAAGATTCGAGAAAAGATAGTGAATGTGAAGATCAAGGGAAGGAAGATAATGTTAACAGAACTAACAATGTTAATACTGCTGGTAATGTTAATATTGTTAGTTCAACTGTTAATACTGCTGGCATAAATAAGGTTATTGTTGTTGGTGGAAAAATAAGCATTGAACTTCCATTTGATCTAAATATGTCTGCTTTGGAAGATTATAGCATATTTAACTTCTCAAGAGATGATGAAGATGATGGTGCAGCAGCTAACATGAACAATTTGGATACGACAATCCAAGTCAGTCCTAATTCAACTACAAGAATTCATAATGATCATCCTCTTGATCAAGTGATTGGAGATTTGCAATCAGCTACAAAACAAGAATGATGTCAAAGAATTTGGAGGAACATGGGTTTGTTAGTACTATTCTATAAAGAAGAACAAACCATAGTAGACTTTAATACTGTTGTTGCTTGCTTTTTTATCATAGGAAGAACCAAAAGGTAATTCACGCATTTGAAGGTTCCAAGCGGATAGAGGCTATGCAGGAGGCTTCTACAATTCAAGTTACAAAAATTTTGGACTTTAGTGGATTTACCAAATGGGAAAAAGGAGTTTGTAGGCTCTAATGGGCTTTTCAGAATTAAAAAGGATGAAAAGGGGAATCTGTGATAAGAAATAAAGAAGATTGGTTGCTCAAGGGCACACACAAGAAGAAGGGGATTGACATGATGAAGTCTTTGCCCCTGTTGCAAGAATTGAAGCAATTAGGCTATTTTTAGCTTATGCTTCATTTAAAGATTTTATGGTATATCAAATGGATGTAAAAAGTGCTTTTCTCTATGGGAAGATTGAAGAAGAGGTGTATGTTTGTCAACCACCAGGATTTGAAGATCCAGACTTTCTTAATAGAGTATACAAGGTTGAAAAAGCACTGTATGGACTACATCAAGCTCTTAGAGCTTGGTATGAAACCTTGTCAACATATATGTTAGACAATGGGTTTCAAAGAAGGAAAATTGATAAGACCATATTCATCAAAAGGTATAAAGGTGATATTTTTCTAGTCTAAGTTTATGTGGATGATATCATTTTTGGTTCACAAGAAAGGAGCTATGTATTACCATTTTGAGGAAGTTGATGCATGATAAATTTTTAGATGAGGTCTATAGGAGAACTTTCAGTCTTCTTAGGTTTACAATGAAGCAAAAGAAGGATGGCATATTTATTAGTCAAGATAAATATGTTGAAGAAATTTTAAAGAAATTTGGGTTTACAAAAGTCAAGACTGCAAGCACACCAATGGAAACTCAAAAGCCTCTGCTCAAGGATGAAGATGGTGAAGAAGTGGATGTTCATATGTATAGGTCAATGATTGGTTCATTGATGTATCTTACATCTTCAAGACCTGACATCATGTTTGCAGTGTGTGCCTGTGCTAGATACCAAGTCAATCCAAAGGTTTCACATCTTCATGCTGTGAAAAGGATTTTTAGATACTTAAAAGGTCAACCAAAATTAGGCCTTTGGTATCCAAAAGATTCTCCTTTTGATTTGGTAGCATACACTGATAGTGATTATGCTAGAGCAAGCTTGGATAGGAAGTCTACAACAGGAGGTTGTCAATTCCTTGGATGTAGATTAATATCATGGCAGTGCAAGAAACAGACAGTGGTTGCAAATTCCACAACAGAAGCTGAGTATGTGGCTGCTTCAAGTTGCTGTGGACAAGTGCTTTGGATTCAGAATCAACTACTTGATTATGGGTACAATTTTATGCATACCAAAATCTTTATTGACAATAACAGTACTATTTGCATAATTAAAAATCATGTTTTTCATTCAAAAACAAAGCATATAGAGATCAGACATCATTTTATTAGAGATTGCAATGAAAAGAAATTGATTTAAATGGTCAAAATCCATACTGACAAGAATGTTGCAGATTTGCTTACAAAAGCTTTTGATGTAAGTAGATTTCAATATTTGATTGTTAGTATTGGAATGCTAAATCTTTAAAGTCTTTTATCTCTTTATGTTTCTGTTGAGTTTGTATGAATTAGTTCTGTTATTTTAATGTCATTAAAAGTTTCTAGCTGTTAAGTATCAATTTAGTACTGGCTGTTCTATTCTTAATACTATTATGTATAATTATCTTGTGATAATTGTGAAAATTGTATGGCTTGTGTTTCATGTTTTTGGACTATTATTATGCAGGTAAAGCAAAGAAAAGTGTTTAAATTGATGATGGAAAAGCTGTGCGATGGAATTGAAGTTAATGCTTTTAACCCAAAGTTAAAGCCTAGGTTATTACTATAATGCTGGGTTACTACTACTGGGTGAAAGTTAATGTTGTTGAGGGTATTTTTCCTAAATAATTCGATTAAGGGTTTCAATCGATCCTTTAATCAATTCACTCTTTTCTAATTCTCTCTATAACTACAATCCCTACATCATTTTTTATCCATATATTCAATACCCAACATAATTAATGACTTCTAAAGTTTTGCTGATACTCTTAATATGGCTCGCATTTTTGTCTAAACCCACAGAGAGTGATGGGTTTGAACAAATTGTGGATTTTTAAAATGTACACCATATAAGGCATACATTAACGATCAATCCTACTATATATATTTCTTGCATTGAACAATTCTGGTCTGCTGTCAAGGTCAAAACTATCAAAGAAAAAGAGAGCAGGACAGAGGTGATACAAGAGAATGCAAAGAAACAAAAGGTGGAAGATGACAAAGAAACAGCAGAGCTTAAATAGTGTTTGGAAATCATTCTAGATGAAGAAGAGGTAACAATTGATGATATACCTTTAGCTGTTAAGTCTCTAAGTATTGTTGGCTGGAAGATTTATAAAGGAAGGATAAAAAAGTATTATCATAATAATAAGAGGCTGATGGAAAGTCTCATAATACATGATCTTTAGTCAAAATGCTTATAATTTTTGCAGGAAAGGATTGGAAGATTTTACAAGTTGGTAATGCTAAATATGAGTCAAAAGGAACAGCGAGGACTTGGATTTGTTGTTTGGGGTGATTTGAAAACAATGTTTAAACCACATGTAGAGATAATGTATAGAGGAATCAACAAGAATAGAAAGTGTTGGATTGGAAGTTGTATGACTCCTATGGAGTACATTCCTTGAGAATGCAACATATGCAGATTTATATGTTGGTAGAGAATAAGTATCCCCTTGCACCACTTACACTTTCAATGATGTTGGAAAAGAAGCTTATAATTGATTATGAAAGGGAAATAGCTTATCACTTTTAAATTCATCATAAAACAGCTTAAGAAGTAAAGAAGTGTTTGGAAGCATCTTCCTGGTGATGATGAAGCTTTAAATGAAAAAACTTGATAATTTTAAAAAGAATATCAAGTTTAGTGGAGGATTGTTGGGATTAAAAGTCTTCTTGATGTTGTTGAATTTATGCTGCTCTGTTCTTTGTGTTAATGTTGCTCAACTGGATGGTTAGTACTACTCAGAGACTTCAAAGAAAATATGCTAAGTATTTACTACTGCTAGTACACAGTTAGTACTGCTAGTGAATATTAGTGCTGCTTATAAACTTCAAAGAAAATATGCTAAGTAGTTACTACTGCTAGTACAAAGTTAAGACTGCTCAGCTAAAGTTAATGCTGCTAGTGAAAATATGCTTGAAGCTACTATTTTTTAAATTAAACTACTGCTAGTGAATATCAAGTTAATGCTTGCTAGTGTACTGCTATATGATATGTATTAGTTGTTTATAGGTAATATTTTAGATACTTAGAAAGTATTGTAAAGCGACTAGGACTTTGGGTATAAAGGAGTCTCGGGCATAGAGTTTGATGTACCAGAACCAAAACCAAATATACACTAGACGTATAATTCATAGCTTCAAGGTATTTGTAACCCTAATACTTTGAGAGTATTCGTATTATTATCATTAATAATATTGGAGCTTATTTTTGAATTGTATGTTCATTGAGTTACTGTTTCATTGATAATTCTTAATATTAAAGATTAGATTCCGCATAATCTTTAATACATTCAAACAAAGTTTCTACTATAGTGGTGTGATTTATTCTAATATAAATAAATCTTAACAAGCTTAAGGAATTCGATCTATTGATGTGGGATCAAACAAGTTAGTATCAGAGCCAGGTTAAGAAGATTTTAAAAGAGAAAGAACTGTTTTTATACACAAGTATCTTTTTTAAAAGATATGATCAAGATTCTGCAAAATGGTGCTGCATTCAAAGTTCCATGCTAAAACATGGTGAGTAAGAGATATAAAGGAAAGGATGAAAATATATCAGATGATAGACTATGCACTGTGGAAAAGTCATAGAGAATGGTGCAACCTTGCCAAAAACAACAACTGTGGAAGGTGTTGTGACAGTGATGCCTATTACAACTGCTGAAGAAAAGGCTCAGAGAAGATTAGAGGTGAAAGCTAGAAGTACTTTAATGATGGGGGCATTCCAATTAAACATCTGTAAGTTTAACTCTTAATAAAGGATGTTAAGTGAAGTTGTTGGAAGCTGTTGAAAGAGATTTGGTGGGAATGTCAGCTACAAGAATGATCAAAGGAATCCTTAAACGGCAATTATGAAAAAATTCCATTGCTACATGTTCAGAGATGGCTTGACAAACTTTTCATAGGCTTCAAAAGTCTTGTGTGTGTTGTTTAGGAGCTTTTGGATGAAATGTTTCACAAGAAGCTGCTAATCCAAAAGATATTAAAAGTTGTCACCTGAGTGGAACACACATGCTGTTGTGTGGAGGAATAAAGCTAATTTGGATACAATGAGCATGGATGATCTCTACAACAACCTTAAGTTATTATGAACCAGAAGTTAAAGGGATGTCTAGCTTAAGTTCAAGCACACAAAACATGGCTTTTGTGTCCTCTTCAAATAACAACACTAGCACCACTAATGAAGCAGTTAATACTGTCATGAAGTTCTTATGCTAGCACTCAAGTTAATGCTGCTAACTCTACAATTATTATAACTTGAGTGATGTTGTTATTTGTGCATTCTTTGTTTTCAACCAATTGTCTCATCTTGTACATGAGGACTTGCACACAAAATCCATCCAAGATGACTTGGAAGAGTGGGACTTGAGATGCAAATGGCCATGTTGACTATGGGGTAAGAAGGCTTTTGAAGACATACAGGAAGGATGTTACTGTTAATGGATTAAGACTATTGGTTTTGATAGTCCTAACTGAAGTGCTACATCTGCCACAAGAGGGGAATTTTGCTAGGAGTGTAGAGCTCAAGAAATCAAGACAAACAAGAACAAGGATAGCTCAGAAGGAGGTGCCTATGGGAAATAAACTACTTCCTTCCACAACTTTGGTGGTCTTGTGATGTCTTGGTGGATATGACTGAGTGGATCAGGCAGAGGAAGGGCCTAATTATGCACTCATGGCTTTCTCATATGACTCAGAGGTATCCAATGATTCTATTTGTTTAAAATCTTGTTTGAAAACTATTGAATCTCTTAAATCTCAAAATGATCAACTATTAAAAGATTTAAAGAAATATGAGTTAATGGTTTTAGGTTATAAGACAGTTTAAAGTTGTGGAAGAAAAATCGGTGAAGTTTATAAGCACAATTATGTTCTTCTTTATTCAAAGATATTAAGGGCTTAAAATTTGAAATTCACATAGGAGAAATAACTATTAGAGAGCTTAGGAAAAAGCTTGACATAGTTCAAAAAGAAAAGGATGGCATTCAACTTAATGTAGATAAATTTGAACATGCATCTAAAAGTTTAAACAAGCTCATAGAGTGTCAGATAGTTGACAATTGCAAGAAAGGTTTAGGCTATGAAAATTATAATGCAGTTCTACCCCCTATACCAGGAATTTCTTGCCTCCAACACATGACTTATTTTATTGGTTGACGATGAGTTTGTTAATAAGCTGTAGTTGTGAACTGTAAGCTATGTCTAGTTGTAGAGAGCCTAAGGTAGTTAGGAAGAATGATGATGCCCCATGTATTGAAGAATAAAGGTGTCAGATGATGAGGAAGAGGATGTGTCTTAGCCTAAAATTGAAAAGAAAATAGTTAGCAATAGTATAGTTAAGAAGAGTTTGTCAAAATCTATACATCAAGAAAAAAATACTAGGAAAACTGTAAACAAGTTGAGCACATTGACAAAACCTCACAGTCCAAGAGGCAATCAAAGAAATTGGAACTATGTATGATGTTTCAAATAAGTATACTATGAAGCAATTTTGAGATATTTAATCAGGCCTGTTATGTGTGTGGATGCTTTGATCATTTGCAAGTGATTGCATTTACATCAAAAAACTGTTTCAATATAAAAGGATGATAAAACTATTTGGACATTGCTCAAAGGTAAATCATTAAAAAACTTTGCTAAAAAGACTCCCCATGAGCTAAACATAACTTAGTTCCAAGAGTAGATACTATATGAAGTCAGTTTAGTATCAGTTAATTAATGCATAGACTAGTTAATGTTGCTCACTCAAAAGAACAGTGAATGCTGCTAGGACATTGGTCATATCTTTCTAACTAGCTCTTTCAAACTGTAAGAGGCCATTTCATAAGAACACCATTTTAAACAGTAATATTAATCAAAGGGTTAATATTGTTAGGGGTAAAAAAATTAATACTGCTAGGCCAAAAGCAGTAGTTAATGCTGTTAAGGGAAATAATTTTAATGCTGTTAAGGCCTCAGCTTGTTGGGTTTGGAAACCAAGCATAAGATTTAGAACATGTTTCTAAACAAACAATGCATCAATCTTCCTAATATAGGTTTGATTTATGTTGGATGCACATGGCAGATCAAGTCAGTGATGGATTGGTCCCAAAGAAACTTATGTTCTTACACCAATGTGCAGGGGCAATCCACAAATGAATTTACAAGGAATCAAGGAGAGTAATTGTAGTGGTATGCTCAAGCACATGATAATGGATATGTCCTATCTTACAGACTATGAAGAGATAGATGGAGGATATGTTGCTTTGAAAGGAACCCTCCAAATGAGGAAAGTCCAGGAAAATGTCCATTTAAATTGGTAATCTAGATTTTGAAAATGTGTATTTGAATGAGAGTTAAAGTTTAATTCTTTAGAGTCTCACAAATGTGTGATAAAAAGAATAGTGTTTCTTTTTAATGACACTAAAAATTGTAATTTGGTTTTTTAAATCTCCAAAACTTTAGTTAATTGTTGAAAGTCAAAGTCAAGTTTTACTTAGAGTTCCTAGAAAGAACAATATGTATAGTGTTGATTTAAAGAACATAGTTTCTAAAGGAGGTTTAACTTGCCTTTTTGCAAAAGCCACATCTGATAAATTTAAACTTTGGCATAGAAGGCTAGGTCACTTAAATATTAAAACCATGAATAAATTGGTTAAGGGAAATCTTGTAAGAGGTTTACCTTCCAAGCTTTTTGAAAATGATCAAACCTGTGTTGCTTGTCAAAAGGGAAAGCAGCACAGAGCCTCTTATAAGTCCAAACCACAGAACTCAATCAGTCTTCCTTTACATTTGTTGCATATGGACTTATTTGGTCCAACATTTGTAAAAAGCATTATGAAGAAAATGTATTGCCTAGTTGTCACAGATGATTTTAGTAGGTTTACATGAGTTTTCTTTCTAGCTACTAAGGATGAGACTAGTGGCATTCTTAAGTCCTTTATAACTGGGATGGAAAATCTAGTGGATCACAAGGTTAAGGTGATTAGATATGATAATGAGACTGAGTTCAAAAACAGAGAGATGAATCAGTTTTATGAAATGAAGGGTATTTTAAGACAATTTAGTGTAGCTAGAACTCCTCAACAAAATGGAGTTACTAAGAGGAGGAATATGACACCAATTGAGGCTGTTAGGACTATGCTAGCTGATTCTAAGTTGCCAACTACGTTTTAGGCGGAAGCAGTTAATACTGCTTGCTATGTGCAAAATAGAGTGTTAGTAGTTAAACCTCATAACAAGACCCCATATGAACTTTTTCATGGTAAAACACCAACTTTAAGTTTTATGAGACCATTTGGGTGTCCTGTTACCATTCTCAATACCATAGATCACTTAGGCAAATTTAATGGTAAGGCTGATGAAGGTTTCTTTGTTGGATACTCTTTGAATAGTAAAGCCTTTAGAGTATTCAATAGTAGAACAAGGATAGTGGAAGAAAACTTGCATATTAGGTTTAGTGAGAGTACACCTAATGTTGTAGGTAGTGGACCAGATTGGCTATTTGATATTAATGCACTAACAAGAACAATGAATTATGAGCCAATTGTTGCAGGTACATAGTCTAATGGTTTTGCAGGTACAAAAGCAATTAATAATGCAGGTCAATCTAGAAAGGAGACAGAACATGTCATAGATTACATTTTGCTACCATTATGGACTGTTGATCCACCATATTCCCAAGATCTAAAGAGTTCTCATGATGATGGATCCAAACCTTCAAGTGATGATGGAAAGAAGGTTGATGAAGATCCAAGAAAAGATAGTGAATGTAATGATCAAGAGAAGGAAGATAATGTTAACAGCACTAACACTGTTAATGTTGTTGGCACAAATGAAGCTAATGCTATTGGTGAAAAAACAAGCATTGAACTTCCATTTTATCCAAATATTCCTTCTTTGGAAGATTATAGTATATTTGACTTCTCAAGAGATGATGGAGATGATGGTGCAAAGGTTGACATAAACAATTTGGATACAACAATCTAAGTCAGTCTTATTCCAACTATAAGAATTCATAAAGATCATCCTCTTGATCAAGTGATTGGAGATTTGCAATTAGCTACACAAACAAGACAAATGTTAAAAAAATTAGAGGAACATGGGTTTGTTAGTACTATTCAACAAAGAACAAACCATAAAGACCTTTAAAACTGCTTGTTTGTTTGCTTTTTATCACAGGAAGAACCTAAAAAGGTAATTCATGCATTGAAGGATCCAAGCTGGATAGAGGTTATGCAAGATGAGCTTATATAATTCAAGTTTCAAGAAGTTTGGACTTTAGTGGATTTACCAAATGGATAAAGGGCTATAGGCACTAAATGGGTTTTCAGGAATAAAAAGGATGAAAAGGGAATTATGATAAGAAATAAAGCAAGATTGATTGCTCAAGGGTACACACAAGAAGAAGAGATTGACTATGATGAAGTCTTTGCCCCTGTTGCAAGAATTGAAGCAATTGGGCTATTTTTAGCTTATGCTTCATTTAAAGATTTTGTGGTGTATAAAATAGATGTAACAAGTACTTTTCTCTATGGGAAGATTGAAGAAGAGGTGTATGTATGTCAACCACCAGGATTTGAAGATCTAGACTTTCCTGATAGAGTATACAAGGTTGAAAAGCATTGTATGGACTACATCAAGCTCCTAGAGCTTGGTATGAAACCTTGTTAACTTATCTGTTGGACAATGGGTTTCAAAGAGGGAAAATTGACAAGACCTTATTCATCAAAAGGCAAAAAGGTGATATTTTGTATACGATACTTGACCTACGGTTAAGTGTAGTGGCCCTTACTCTGGGACGTGACGACCCAAGGGCGTAAAGAGTGGCGAATTAATTGAGATTCTAGCTAAATGGTAACGTCCGTTTCTATTACTGGAGGGACAACCAAAATAGCCAACATCTTAAGTCGAGCGGTATTGAATTAGGAGTGTGAGTATTTCGACTTGATGATTTGATTCATCAATGATGCTACGCGATGAGAAGGGACCAAGCCAACGATGTTAGTCGCCATGAAGAAACGTTGAAATTTTTGATTTTGTCGAACGAGCAATAAGTCCATGATGCTCATTGTTTTCTTAATTGATTTTGATTTGTCATTTGACATTATGTGTTGTAGCGGGATCGTCGCCACCGAATTATGTGTTATATGTGTTATGTGCTTTAAATGGTAGTGAGCGTCCATGTCACTTTTACGTGGCCAGTGATGCGGTTTAGGATGTAAGTGAATGGGTGTAATCGCCCAAGTGAGAATTTAGGACGTAATAAGGTGGGTGGACATCGCCGAAAGTCTTGTTGACGATTGTGGCTTGAAGTACCCATGAGAGTGAGTGTAGACTAATTAGAATTAGTCGTGTTTATGTTGGAATTATCGTCGAGGTGGCTTGACTTTGTGGCAAGCTCGGTACGATGAGGAAAATGTGACCGTAGGGGTATAAAACCTAAGTGTTAGAAAGAATAATTTTGCCAAAAGCTCCAAAGGAAAGCGAATTCGATATGTGATAATAATCGCCAATGCTTGGTTGAAAGCGGGAGTGGTGAATGCCTTTGTATGAGGCCAATTCATCGAGTCATCATGTAAAAGATGACGAGCGTACAATAGGTACTTATGTGATTATGTGGGCAATGTCGTAAGATGATTAGGAGATCTAATGTGTTTCGGATTATTTTTCGCAACCGGTGAGGCATTATTGAATGAGACCGGAAGGGCGACATGTGTATTTTGGTTTTGAATAATGATGAGTATTTTGATTTGGATAATGATATAAATATATATATCGAATTTGATTATTGACGTCTATCTTGGTTTTAGTTAGCGACGTATGTTTTGGATTTTTGGTAACGAAGCATATTCTCGGTTTTGAATATTGGTATAATTCCGTATTTGAGTGCGACATATACTTTGATTTTAATTAACGACGTAAGTTTCAGCCTTGGTTTTGATAAGCGAGGTGCGCTTGGTTTTGTTGTTTATATGATCCCCAACTAAGTTTGGATCGATCATCCATTTTAGAAAATTTCTCGGGAGGCGAGTAATAATTTTTTTATCGATACTATTCTGTGTAAAACGTATATTGTCCCTTGTGAGAGACGCGACTATAAAAGTTAGGAACGCGTGATTCTGGTTTGTCGAATAATTTTCGCGACTGTTTTTGCCTCTTTTGATAAGAGCATACCATGATTTTTGTTTTGATTTTGTGGGTTATTAATTTACCGCTTGTTTTTTTTGACTTTCCATCCGGAATAGTCAGAGCGAATATTGTATCGCATATTTATTTTGAAAGACCGTAGGAGTCTGCGTGATGACGAGAAACCATCATGCCACGAACAAATGATGAGACGAGTAAGAAGGACCGAGCACCGGGACGCGCTCCCTTAAGGTGGGTGAAATGTAACAACCCGAGTTTCACGATGCGTATTCGACGTCATAATTATTATTTTATAAATTCGTGTGAGCGAACGTCGACAGTTAAAATTTTATTTGTCGTTTCGCGAGTCGACGTTTGACCGCATGTTCATTAAACGTTTTAAGCAACGTAAAAAATTTTGACGCATCTCGTTATTATTTTTAAGATTGTAAATTTATTATTTTTATGAATGTCGCCATTTTTGTTCCTTGTCATGAGCCGGATTCGTGTTTTAAAATGTACACGTTTTATTAAATGATAGAAACTAAAATAAAAGTGTGACGGAAAATAAAATGGTCTCGGAAGTGAAATCCCGAGCCACGATTGTCGTTTTTTTTATTTAAGTATAAGTATAGTGTGTCAAAAATTAAATATGGAAAAGAGGGGAGGACCAATTGTGTCAAGTGACCAAACTATTACTCCTACTATATAAGGAATTCTTCTAACACATATTGTCATTAGTTACTAGAACAAAAAGTGTGTGTGTGTGTTTCATCATAACCGGCCACCACCATCACCACTCCACCACCGCCGGAAAAGTTTTTCGGTCACCGAAAACCGACGCGTCGCCGAAAAAAGTCACATGCATTCCGATCAACCTGTATTTTTCGAATCCTCTCTTCATTTCCTACACATCTACGCAATAAAATAACACATACAATGGGTATTTTTGAAGTTAGGATCCGGGTTAGTTTCAAACAATTTTGAGTTGAAGGGGTGTTTAAAATAGCAAGATAATCACTTTTGAAAAGCTTGGTTAAATTGAAAAACGTTCGGTTTTGGTTGTTGGGTTCGGTTCGAGTCTCGGCCAAGACGAAGGAGACGATTTTTATCATTGATTTTGCTTATTATAGCGTTGTGAGCATTCTTTTATGTTTTGTTTCGTTTATTTTATCGATTTGATTATATGTGATGAAATCTATTAAACTTGCGGCGTCTAGTATAATATGTTATTGATTATAAAGCGGGATTGATATGAAATTATAGGCCATATTGGATGTATTATTGATGAGTTTTTGGGTCAAAAATGATTATTGGCGCGTTTTGTAAAATGCATTTTCGAGCAGAAAACAGGGTGCATTTTGAGGCACGAGATTTTGTTAAATCTGATTTTCAATGTGTTAAGTTTCGGTACACGGGCTCTTTAGTTGGAAATCACTATTTATATAACTTGACTTACGAGCGAACGTTATATGTTTTGTAGAACCCAAAATATGCGTTCTATGTGTTAATTGTAAACTCTATAAATTCACTCTCCTTTTTGTGGCTTTATAAGATTGTATCTCAGGTTAATTGATGTTGATGGCTGGATGGGACGGAACGCGAATATCAAGTACGGTGTCTCGGTGAAGTAGTCTCATAAACTAAACAAGTGTTTTAGAAATCAAGTCGTGTTGTGACTTTTAGAAAATAATTTCTATAATGGTATTGGGACCTATGTAACTCTGATCTTTCTAATAAATGAAATTGTGTTTTATAAATGTATCTTTGGACGTTTACTGGGACTCGTGTGCATGTATTGTGAAGTAGCACCCAAATGTTGTATTCCGCTGTGTATCGTAGTTTGGGAGTGTTACACTTGTGTTTTCTTGGTTTTTGGACTAACATTTTGCAGGATAGCAAGAGAAATGTTAGATGATGATGGATAAGTGTTTGAATGGAATTTGAGTTTATAACAAAAAAAAAAAAAAAAATCGTGGACTCAAAGTTAATGCTGCTAGGCTCTTAAAACTTATTGTTGAGTTTACTACTGCAGAGGGTATTAATATCCTAATGTTCATGTTGACTTGGTTAACTTTACTACTGCCAGATGAACGTTAATACTGATGAGGTTATTTTCATAAATACTTCGATTAAGGGTTTCAATCAGTCATTTAATCGATTTCATACTTTCGTAAACTCTCTAACTACAAACCCTAACTCAATTTTATCATCCATTTTCAAAACCCAACACAAATGGCGACCCTAAAGTTCGCAGATACTCATAACATGGTCGCATTTTTGTCTAAACCCGCAGAAAGTGATGGTTTGAACAAATTGTGGATTTTCTGAATGCACAACCTATAAGATATGCATTAACGGTTAATCCCACTATATATATCTCTTGCATTGAACAATTCTGGTCTACTGGCGTGGTTAAAACTATCAATGGGGAAGTACAAGGGGGGGGTTTTGCATGCCTTAGTAGTGCCATAAGATAATTCTCTCTGAAGCATCCGTGAGAAGAGAAACTTCAACTAGGATTTTTTTTGAAGGATGAGGAATGTATTGATTGTTTACCAAACTCTACCACTTTTGAACAACTTGCATTGATGGGATATGAGAAAATTTCACAGAAGCTCATTTTTTATAATCCATTCTTCTCTCCATAATGAAAATTTATGATTCATACTATTCTACAATGTCTAAGTCCAAAGACTACTGCATGGAATGAGTTTAGTGGCACTATGGCATCTGCTATTATTTGCTTAGCAAAAAATCATAAATTCAACTTTTCAAAGTTCATTTTTGAAAGTATGATGAAGAACTTAGATAATATGTTTGGAAAAAATTTAATGTATCCAAGGTTTGTGCAAGTATTTCTGGAACAACAACTTGATGATATGTCAACTCACAAGAGAATTTACATTGCACCCTCTCACACAAAAAAGATATTTGGAAATATGAGAAGGGTAGGCAAAGGTTTTTCTAGTAGAGTAACACCTTTATTTCCAACAATGGTGGTATAAAACCAACAAGAATTGGGTGAAGGTTCAACAATTCTAACTGATCCCCATCACACACCCACCATTATTGAATCATCAACTCAACCATAAAAGAAAGAACACTCAGGTACCTCAGCCTAGTGGTTCTAGTGAACATGTTGTAGATGAGGCTGTCCATAAGGAGTTGGGTGACAGTTTGGTGAGGGCTGCCACTACTGATTCTAGCTTAGAAGTAGAGCAAGACAGTGGTAACATAACTAAGTAGGTGATAGTTTGGTAAGGGTTACCACTACTGCTTCTAGCTTAGAAGTAGAGCAGGATAGTGGTAACATAACTAAGACCCAATCCAAGGCAACACCTAATGAATCTAGTTCTATAGGAACTACTTCAGGTGGTGGTCCCAGGTGCTAAGAGGTAACACACTTTGAAATGATGAGGATAGACTTAAACTTAATGAATTAATGGAACTGTGTACCAATTTACAAAAGAAGGTTCTTGATTTGGAGAAGACAAAGACCACTCAAGCTAATGAGATTGCTAGTTTGAAAAGGAGGGCCAAGAAGCTTGAACAGAAAAAGAGGTCAAGAACTCATGGGCTGAAAAGATTAAGAAAAGCTGGTGCTACAGCTAGGGTAGAATACTCTGGTGATGAAGAAAATTTGGGTGAGGATGCATCTAAACAAGGGAGGAGGATTAATGCTATTGATGCAGATGAAGACATTACTCTGGCTAATGATGATGCTGATAATGAGATGTTTGATGTGAATGCTTTAAATGGTGAAGAGGTGTTTGTTGCAGGGCAAAATGAAAATGTTGTTGAAGAAGTAGTAAATGCTACTCAAGATAGTACTACTGTAACAACTGTTACAATAACTACTGAAGAAATTACTTTGGCTCAAGCACTTGAAGCATTAAAAACTTCAAAACCTAAGGTGAAAGGGATTGTTTTTCAAGAGCCAGGTAAATCTACAACAACAACAACAATTTCTTCACAACAATCACAGGACAAGGGTAAAGGAATAATGATAGAAGAACCTGTGAAGCCTATGAAGAAGAAAGTTCAAATCATGCTTGATGAAGAAGTTGCCTTAAAGTTACAAGCTAAATTTGATGAAGAAGAAAGACTTGCAAGAGAGAAAGTTGAAAAAGAAAAAGAAGCCAATGTTGCTTTGATTGAAGAATGGGATGATATTCAAGCAAAGATTGATGCTGATTATCAATTGGCTGAAAGATTGCAAGCAGAGGAGCAAGAAGAGTTGTCTGTTGAAGAAAAGGCAAAATTATTTCAACAACTCTTAGAGCAAAGAAGAAAGCACTTTGCTGCTAAAAGTGCAAAAGAGAAGAGGAACAAACCACCAACCCAAGCTCAACAAAGAAAAATCATATGTACTTACCTGAAGAATATGGAAGGAAAGAAGCCCAAAGACTTGAAGAACAAATCTTTTGATTCTATTCAGAAGATGTTTAACAGAGCTTTCAAGAGGGTGAATACATTTGTTGACTTCAGAACAGACTTGGTGTAAGGTAGTTCAAAGAGAGCAGGAGAAGAGTTGGAATAAGAGAGTACTAAGAAGCAGAAGGTGGATGAGGATAAAGACACAGCAGAGCTTCAAAGTCTAATGGAAGTCATTCCAAATGAAGAAGAGGTTGCAATTGATGTTGTACCTTTAGCTACTAAGTCTCCAAAGATGTACACGATCTTTAGTCAAATGCTTAAAAGTTTTAACAGGGAAGATTTGGAAGACTTGTACAAGTTGGTAAAAGCTAGATATGGATCAACAAGACCAGTAGAAAGCATGGATTATCTGTTATGGAATGATTTGAAAACAATGTTTGAACCACATGCAGAAGATGCAATATGGAGGAATCAATAAGGATACAAAGTGTTGGAATGGAAGCTGTATGACTCCTGTAGAGTACATTCCTTGATGATGCAGTCTATGCATATTTACATGCTGGTAGAAAAGAGATATTCTCTTACACCACCTACAATTACAGATATGCTGAACAAGAAGCTTCAGGTTGATTATTTTAGTAAAATGGCATATCAGCTTCTTAAACTTCTCACAAAACAGCTTAAGAATCAATGAAGTATTTGGAAGCATCCTTCTGGTGATTATGGAGCTTTAATGGAGAAACTTGATGATTTTTGGAGATAAATATCAAGTTTAGGGGAAGATTGTTAGGATTAAAAGCCTTAATCCTTCTTAATACTGTTTGGAGTTACTGTTGATCTTATTAATGTTAATGCTACTCAGTCAAAGTTAGTGCTGCTGGAGAATTTCAATACAAATTATTTTAAGTGTTTAAGACTGCTGGTGAAGTTATAATTGTCAGTATAAAGTTACTACTGCTGAAGAGTTAATGCTGCTGGTGAAGAAGTTAGTACTGCTGAGTTAGTTAGTACTGCTTATGTGAATGAAGTTAATGTTGCAGAAGGAGTTAATGCTCTAGTAAGACCGTAGTACTGCTAAGTTTAAGAGTACTACATAATGTGATTTATAAGAGTTATTTGTTAAAAGATATGTATAACTTATTTGTTTAAAAGGATATGATATTCTTAAGAAAGTATGTAAGCCGTTAGGACTTTCCCGATGGGTGTATAAAAGGCGGTTCTAGGGCCATAGAGTTTGTACGAGTCATTCATAGAAATTATCATGAGCTTCAAGTTTTGTAACCCTAATATACTTTGAGAGTATTCCGTAATTATTAATAATATTGAGAGCTTTTGGTTGTTGAATAATTATTGTTTTCATTGATAGTTCTTCTTAATATTAAAAGAATAGATTCCATATAATCTTTAAATATATTCAAAACAAAGTTTCTACTAAATTTTGATAGATTTATCTATATAACTAATCCTTATACAAGCTTAAGGAATTCGATCTATTGAAGTGGGACCTAGGGTTATAAGTTTCTCAGAATCCCAAAGGCATCTTTATTAACCAATCAAAATATGCATATGAAATGCTTAAGAAATATGGTTTAGAATCCTGTGATGATGTGGAAACTCCTAAACGTAAGAGCGTTCCAAACTTGATGAAAAAAGGAATCCACAAGGGACTCCAGTGACCCTAACACGTTACAGAAGTATTGTTGGCTCCCTTATGTATAGTAATATCCCTGACTTTGTTTTCGTTGCTGCATGTTCTGCCCGGTATCAGGCAAAGCCTACCGCAAAGCCCTTAACCACGGTTAAAAGGGTATTTCGATACCTAAAAGGAACCATTAATATGGGTATGTGGTATCCGAAGGACACCGGTTTTGAACTAACAGGAGTACAGTCAGCAAGTGCATAATTTCTAGGAGAAAAGCTTGTGAGCGTGAGCTGGTCATCCAAAAAATAGAAGTATACTGTGATCTCAACATAAAGTCTAAGTAATGTTTCTTATCGGGATGTTGACTGCACAATCCTATAGATGCGCTCAACAGTTGATAGACGATGGATTTCAACTTCAAAATGATTCCTCTAGATTGTAGTCCAAAGCGCCATCACTTTACTTGGCAACACTAATTCAACACTCAGGATAAAACACATTGATTGCGTTCGCTGCCATTTTATCAAAGAGCAGATTTGAAACGAACTGGTTGAGCTTTACTTTTTCAAGACCGCATACCACCTAGCAGATATTTTAACTAAAGCACTCAGAAGAGAACGCTTCGAGTTTCTACTCAATCGCCTTGGAATGCAGATCATACACTCGAAAAGCTCAAGAGTCTTGCAGAGTCCGATGAAGAGTAATTTAATTACTACTTCTTGTATCCTTTGTATCATATGTAAATATTTTATCAAAAAGCTCAAAAAGATTTTCATTTTTTCTAAAATATTTTTACAAAAAGAAGATACAAATATATAAAATCAAAAAAAGAAAAGAAAATACAAAATCAGAAAATCTAAAAAGCTAAAAAATAATCTTCTCGGCATCGATAATATTTACGATCCTAGAAATGTCATTCAATAATGACATGGGATTGTAAATAAAGTTTGGACGGGAGTTTAAATGTTTTATAACATGTCATTTATTTTTTCTATGGTTTGTAATCAAATGTCAGATTGTAACCCGGGCTTCAGATAAAAGGAAAATGTTTGCTTCAGTGCATTTAACCATAACAACAAAAAGAGATATCTTTTCGGTCTTTAGTTTATCAATACATTCAAAGTTTTGAAACTCAAGAAAAAGGCTTGTGTACAAATTAGTGCACAACCCAGGCTTTCTAGATACGATGAGTGTACGTGTCAGTGCATTTATTCTTTAAAAAAAAGATAAATCTTCTTTGACCCGAACAAGTATTCCTTTAAAAAGTATTTTATAAATCATGTTCGGGTCACTCAATTTTCAAAAGCTAGAAATAAATCAGAATCAGTTTTGTCATCAACGAAAAATTTTTCTAAAAGAAAATTCAAACTTTCGAACAAATCCAAGAAACCTTTAAATAGACTACGAGTCTTTGTTCGAGGGGGAGACAGTGTTTAAAATGTAATTTTCCACAAGTGCTTAAAAGAAAATTAAAACTTTCGAACACATCCAAGAAACCTTTAAATAGACTACATGTCTTTGTTCAAGGAGGAGAAATGGGTTTTTGACAATTTTAGTCATAGTGTTTTCAAAACAAGTCACGGAAAAGAATCGGGAAAAGTTTTTAAACTTAACGGGACATAATTTGAAGGGGAGTTAATTTATTTTAACTCTAAGGATTAAAAGTGTCATAAGTTAATAACTTTAGGGCTTATTAATTTGGAAATAAGTGTTTTAGGGTATAGAAACTACAAGGGGATAAAATTGACAATACATTATAGTTTTTAAAGGCTTGGGTAAAGTTTAAAAAGAGTTTATAAAGTTTCTCAAAACCTAGGGACTATTCTTGTCAAAACCAAATCTCACAACCATAACACCTTGATTCTTGTGGTTTACTATTATTTTAATATCAAACACTTGCTTTTCTCTCTTCCAAATCGCAAGAATCAACAATAATTTATGAACTCGTTTTTGATCAAAAGGTAAAACACAAAACATGTCTCTAATCATCTCTTTAACTCATATGTAAAAGGAATTAGCTTGTTTTTATCTCTAATCACTCGAAATCAATTCAAAACGAATTAGGGTTCTTAAGTTTTAAAGTTGTGATTTAGTATGATTAACCTTAGGGATTTTGCTTGTTTAGGTATAATTAAGAGTGTGTTAATCCAGTTTTGAGTGATTCGAATACATGAGTGAGTTATGAGGGATTTTTGAGTCGTGTTCATGCGATTTAGGACAAATTCATAGGGGTTGCTGATTAAGTGTGTAGGTATGTGTTCTAAAGGAAGTAAATAACTTGTTTGTGCTTTAGAAACACGTCGTTGAATTCTTGAAACATAAAAAGTTGTTTTAAGATGCATGTGACTTGCGATTTAAACAAAAGTGTGACTTTGATTATGTTTGAATGCGAAATAAGATATATTTGTATTAAAACTATTGTTTTGAATGTGTTTAAATAAATGAGGATTAAAAGGTTGTGATTTTAAGAGGACAAAAATGTTGCGGTTTAAGATTTTAAAATGTTGTGATTTATGGTTTTCTTTAAAATCTTGTGGTTTAAGTATTTGTAAGCTTGTGATTTAAGATTATCATGCGGTTTAACAGGTGCGACTAACCAAGCGATTTAAACAAATCATGCGGCTTAAGATATTATACTATCTAAGTTGCGATTTAACAATTTTGTTGAAATGGTTGCGATTTAAGATGGGTTAAGTCTATATATTACCAACGTACTTTCTCAATTTTACACATCTAGGTAATCAACTTTGAATATTACCAATATAGTCATTGAAACCGGCTAATTTGTGACGATATATGTAATATGAACTACTGATTTTCCAAGTAGATAAATAATTATATTTTAATTTTCACCTGGACTTTTATTTTCTTAAAAATTTCCACCTAGACACGGTCATATTACCTATATTGTCACAAATTTAAAAGATTCAATGACTCTATTGGTAATATTCAAAGTTTGTTACCTAGATGTATAAAGTCAACATCTGAGGTGGTATATCCAACTAAGATAAAAAACAAATGACTTGTCGGTCATTTTCGAGTTCAACCGGTACCTAAATGGTCATATTACCTATATCGTTATAAATTTGAAAAATTCAATGACTATATTGGTAATATTCAAAGTTGGTTACCCGAATGTGTAAAATTTATAAAGTAGGTAAAGAAAAAGTTACGGTTTAACTTTTCTAGGTCAAAATGTTGCGGTTTAAAAAATTGTCCGGTCAAATAATCTTGTGATTTAGCAAAAAGGTTCAAATAACATGTAAAATTTATTTTTGAACCATTGGACTTATTGGACTGTGTCATTTGGACTTTTTGGACTGTATTGAATCGGATTGTCTTTCAAACAAACGATTTTGGACTTGGACTATTAAAGTGAACCACCGACTGTGAAAATAAGCGTTTTTGTCACGTTTATCAAAATGAATACAATCCAATCCAATCTGTCTGTTGTACTTTCAATAAGATTAACGTCAAATACTCTACATTTGAAAAAAACGCATCAGCAATCTGAGTTGGCATTCCGGTCTAGAGGTATTTTTTTAGAATGTAGTTAGCAATCGTTCGGGTTGCCAGTCCATCTAGAGTATTTTGAAACCGTGCTTAGAGCCAAAACCGTTTTAGAAATATAAGAGTGTTTCGATGTCAACTAATTTTTTCTCAAATAAATATGTTATAATAGAATTTTTGGTGATTAATTTTTATATCAAAAACCCGCGTAGCGAATAGAGATGCCTCTGGTTATGGTACTCAAGAACGATTGTACACATCATTCGGGTTGCATCCGTTTGAAGTATTCCGAAAACGCGCCATCGGCTTAGTGACCTGCCGCTTAAGATATGTGCTACAAAATCTTATCTCTTGTTTGAGATATTTTATTCTATAAAATTCTAATAGACATGACAGTTACGGTTTTATAAACTTAATTGCTACAGATGTTTACACATCTGTGTCTATTGTTTTTCAAATATAACACAAATGCCTTTGTCAAATGATTTTTGAGATAACTTGATAACTATCATTAACAAAGAGTATATTTATAATCAAGTAAGTTATTATAGTTAGTTATCACCTAAAAGTTGATAATGTATCTCTTTAACTAGTCCACGTAATAGAGTGTTCAATATTTTTGACAAGTGTTATAAAATTTCACCCAGACAACTTGCTTTTAAGGCTACTTGAATAAATTTTTTTACTAAAAGTTACTGATAAATCAAGATGGTTATTAGGTCTAGTCATCACCTAAAAGCTTATGATGTATCCCTTTAACAAATCATTGTAATCTTCGGAGCTAAAATTATTGTCTACAAGCAATGTTTCTGTAATATTACTTCATCATATTAAAAAGACAAAGCAAATGCAATAGAAAGAATAGTATTCTAAATGAGTAGTCATATAACCCCCTACACCTTCGTTTCCCCGAACATTAGTCCCTAATGTTCTATGAGTATCGAAAACGAATAAAAGGAAGATAAATAAAAAGACGAGAGAAACTAATACTCCCCTGGTTTGCTCAATATCAGAGAAGGAACAAGATAATTCCGGCCAAATCTTCATCCAAGAATCGTCCAAGTGAAAATCCTAAGAGCTTCCTCCCCCTCCAGACTTTTCATATCTAATATAACCTGAAAATCAAAGACAATAACAACTATACCAAGCGGAAAGATACGCGGGGAACTGATATATAAAACTTATTAATTAAGTACCAAACTCCTACGAAAAGCAATAAAGAAAAAAGGATGAATGTACTTAATGTATCGTAAGTTTCCTGCAAAGAATTAAAAAACTTAAAAATTCCTGGAAATTAAAACAATAAATAACTAACATTTTCAAAAAAAATAAATCAAAAAAACGTGAATTTCGTTAGTGGTTAACATTGGTGACGTCGCCATGAAAAAATCCTACGTCGATCTCCTACACAACTTGTTGAAAATTTGTGGTTCCATTTTCTGGAAAAATTTATGCCACAAATATCATATTAATTATTTCCTGGAAAAAATTTCTGCATAAACCACAAAAACGGCTAGTACAAACATATGACTCAAAAAAATAAACAAAACATAAATTACCGAATTAATTTTTAGAATAAATTATATTTTAACATGTTGAAAAATGTTGGTTCTTAGAAACTTAATATTTTCTCCTACACTTAATTTTTAATTTAATGCAAATACAATTTTGTATTGCATTAAAAAGCAATTAAGCGACAAAGGCTAAAGAGGACAAAACCAAAGCAGGATCCACATATATCAAACCATAGAAGAACAAAAATAATCAAGATTAAAAAAAAATACGACACACTTCCTCTAAAATGCATGAAATCAAAGATTTGGGTTTATCTCCCTTGGGTTCACCATCTCCCCCAATAATCCGCTATTTTTTTGTTTTTATTAAACGAGTCATTGTTGGCTAAGACTCTCAGAGTCCTATCCTAGAAGTCGTCTCGTGAATATGCTCACATGTCCCCCCGCAGTAGTGAGCCCATACTTTTATCTAATCATTTAACTAATCCTCCTACTTTGTATTTTTTTCGTTTCGGGACCTAGATGATTCGTTCAATCACTTCTTGTACATCAACAATTTTGTGTTATTTTCATATAGGGGTATACTATGAAGTCTACACATTCAACTTTAAGAGTCTACTCATATAACTCAATATCAATCAACTCATTAACACTCTTTTCATTACTCATATCATAACTTAAGTCTACTCATATACTCTACTCATAATACACTTTCATATTCCTATCTCCCTCTCCTCTCGTCAACTAAGCAATACACAAAGAGTGTGCCCCCGCCCAGCTTAGTCTGTCAGCCTTCTGTAAACACCCAGACCCTATACACATACATGGTCGTAATGACACCGACGTCAACCTAACTCACGCCGCTATAGCCGTCGTCAAAAGGAGGTACCAAACATTTCAATATTAGCTATCATAAAAACAAAACTACAAAAGCCCACACCCCCCCCCCGCCCGCACCACTCCCGCCCCACCCTCAACCCACCCCCCCCCCCTTCCACCCCCCCCCCCCCCACCCCCACCCCCCCCCCCCCACACCACCACCCCCCCCCCCCCCCCCCCCCCCCCCACCCCCCCAAACCACCCCCCACCCATTCAACCCCCAACCACCCCCCCCCCAAAAACACAACCCCCCCCACCCCCCGCTCCATCTCGAAGAAGTTTCACAAATCAAACCCTTCCCAGATTCAAATATTTAGGTTTGCTATCCATTAAATAAATTCACTTTGAAAAAAGGTTAATATAGCAAAACGGAACATATATTTATTCATCTATTTTTGATACTGATTATCCTACACTTTTGGGGTGGGGGCTAATAAAATTCTTTTCCTTCATTTTTTTCCTCCCAAAATTTAAGAGTATTCGGAAAAAATATTAGATGACTTTTTTTTGCTATTTTTTTGCTTAAGGAATTTTATCTCTATGAAGTCTTTTTATTTTAGTCCCTTTTTTTTTTGTCCTTATTTTTTTTTTATTTTTATTCTTTTTCTTCTGGGAGTCTTGCTTTTTATTCTTTTTTCATTTTTGTTATTGTTTCTTTTTTCTTTTTTTTTTTTTTGTTTCTTTATTTTTTAGGTCTTTTTGTGAAGTCTTTTGTAGTCTTTTGTTCATTTTTCTTTTTATTGAGACTTTTTTCCTTTGTTTGTTTTTGTTATTAGCTCTTCTATTTTTTGTCTATTTTTTTTTTTTATTTTTTTTCCTTTTTTTCTTTTTATTTTGAATTTCTTGTTTTTTATATTTATTTTTTTTTTATTTCTTTTTTTGTTTATTTTTTCTTTTTTTTTTTTATTTTTTCTTGGTTTTTTTCTTTTTCATTTTCTTTGAGTCGTTTTTTCTTTTTTTTTTTATTTTTTTTTAGTCTTCCTGAGTCTTTCTTTTTTTTTTTATTTTGTTTTCTTTCTTTTTTGTTTTATTTTTTTTATTTGGTCTTTCTTTTTTCTTTCTTGCTCCTTCCTTATTTTTTTTTTGTTTCTTTTTCTTTATCTTCTTCTTTTCTCTTGTTCCCTCTCCCCCTTTCCCCCCTTCCCACCTCTTTTTTCCTTTCCTTTTTTCTTTCTCTACCTTTTCTGAGTCTTTTCTTTTTTTTTCTTTTGTTTTCCTTTGTTTCTTTTTTTCTTTGTCTTTTTTTTATGTTTTTATTTTTGTTCATTAGCCGAGACACTTGGGGGAATGACATTTTTTGTATTGCGCTATCTTTGTTACAAACTCTTAAGAAAAAAAAAGCCCAAAGGTAACGTTTTTTCTTACTAGACTATACTAGGGGTGTGGATTGGGGTGAAGAACAACCACCATCACAGCAACACAGGGAATGTAAATTCTCCGACAGATGAATCATATGATGTTTTTCGAATGTAGGGTAAACAAATATCCCCACTGGAGGTGCACAAAACATCCGCCAACAACATCCCCCCTAATGGTGCAAGAAAACGGAGATATTCCTTTTGATGTTTAGAGCGACAGAAAAAAAAAAAAGGGTGGGCGACAAATATGGAATTTTTCTCCCCAGAAATATAATGTTCCCTAATTATCCAGAATTTCAAATTCATCCCTTCTTTCTCACATTTCTCAATCTCCGGGATACAACTTGTGTGTAATTACTTTAATTTATCTCTTCCTATTTATTATTTACTAAACCTCTTTTTTAAAATTATTCCTTTATATATTTTTTTTAATTATCTATACTCTAATTTCCCCCCTTTATTCACTTTTCTATCCTTTTTTTTCTTTTTCTTTTCCCTTTTTTTTTTTTTTTATTACCCCTCCCCCCCCTTCCCCCTTTCCACCCTTCCCTCCATTTTCCTTTCAGAAAATCATTTTTACGCGCTCAAACAACCCCACATCAACCCCCCACCGCAAACCCCACCCCCCTAACGCCCACCCCACCAGCCCACCCATAAAACCCCCATACACAACCCCACCCACACCTACACAACCACAACAGTCAACAGCACACAACCCCACTCACCACACACCACCGCCCCCCCCCACCCACACCCCCCCCAAACCACCCCCAACACGACTTCAACACCTACCCACCACACCAAACCCACACCAACAACTCACCCCCACCCAACCCAACAACACCTAACCACCACCGCTGTCCCCCCTACGCCCAACAATCCCCAACACTACCTACCACCATCTCTCCCTCCAAGACCAATATACACCCCCCCCATCCAAAGACATAGTTGCATAAAAACGATACTTAATCAAACACTCTCATAAATTTTTCTAAACTACGCAAACATATTAATTTCTTGAAAATCAGAGACATTCATTACTAGACCTATCGAAAGCATCCCTAAAGATGGTGTTTCCGGGGGGGATAGAGTGCCCATTTTGATGCTTGAATCCCACAAAGTGTATTCACACTACCCACAATAAGTTGAAATAAGCATCCTTATATTAGACGAAACTAACTCGATAGTACCCAAAATTTTCCTCACTATTTTTTCTATTTCTTCGCTCCTGTTAGGCGGTTTGTCCTGAGTTAAGGCTTTACCCTTTTTCCCTGGGAAGATTGGGTCTTCCATCCAACCACTTCTCTGTTCATATTGAATTTCACTCCATGATAGTTCTATTCTATATGGCCTTTTCTCTTCTAACGCTTATCTTTTACTTGTACCCCCAGCTGTGTAATCTACATCTTTTTTAACGTATGGACCAATGGCGTCGTAAAATAATTTGTAGACCAAGATCAATATCATGAGGATAGACCTTTTTGAAGTAAGTCATTGGAACAAGTCCATGCCTTTTGGAAATAGAATCCGCCTTTGATGATTGTTGGAACCTTAGAATGTCATTTCTAAACTTTAAGCAGTCATCTCGGTAGGAAAAAATTGTAGCAATGGAAACGAGAAGTGTGAGATCTCCCCAAGTGAGATGGATCCTGCAGGTAGACGTTCAAAAAGGAGCTCAATTGCTTAGCTTGATCCGCCAAGATAAAGTGAAATAAATGCATGTTATGTCCTTCCCTATATTTAAACATTAAGGTCCAAATCCGTCCCCACAATTTTAGAAAAATTCCTTAAGAAATGTTGATTTGGATCCTCAGACTGGCAAGTCCGTTGGAATGAACATACACCTTTGCATTCCAATCGAAAGGCGTCAAGAATCGTAGAGGCAGCCTACACATTGTTCCCTTCGGGAGCCTCATTTGGTGTTTTGATAGCCCTAATGGCATAGGTCGAGAATAATCTACTAAAGTGATGGGAAATTGATTTTTCGTTTTCCCACATGATGGTCAACCAAAATGAAGGGATTACAAAACAAATGGGAAGCAAAGAATAGATTAGACTACGAGAAAGGCTAGTAAAATATGGACAGAAAAAAATAAAATCTCACTTGATAGGAAATCTAGTAAGTAGACCGTAAAGCTAGATAGAAAATCCGAAACATAGACGAATTTTCACCCCCCAGCAATGGCGCAAAAACTTTATAACGGATGTTGCAAAAACGCAGAAGTATTACAACCCTCCTAGCAGAGTACCCTAAACGTTGTAGTGTACGTAAATAGCTTAAGACTTGGGGACAGATCGTTCTCGAGGGGAAGTACATAGTATATTAGTAGGTTTGAATTGTATGTTTACTAACAAGGTCAAAAGGTTTGAAGAGAAGATTATTTTTTGGATTTTTAATATTTTGTTTTTAGAAAGCAAGTAAAATCTCTGGGTTTAAAAAGAGGGATGATTAAACTAATTAACTACTTCTAAAGTCAAATACAATTGCAATAAAGTAAATGTGATAGAAAACACTCCTTTGGTTAACAAAAATAGATTACCTCCTCATGCAGGCACACTCTCCCTATCAACCCACGTCCATTAATTGTCTCACCCTTAGTTAATGATAAAGTGTAAGTATTTGACTACATAATTCGAGAATTTAAAACAACCCAAATTGCAAGTGTCTTATGAAGACTATTGTTGGTGCTTCCTTTAACCTAACTTGCGTTTCCTTAATGTCTATGCTAATGTAATAACTTATAAGCAAGTTTTACCTAAAGAGCCCTAACCGCGCTACAGAAAAGGAGCCATTAATAAGAAGCAATAATAATAAGGATAATTAACTAGGTTTCATGCAATCATAAGCAAACATAATTTAAATTTAGCCAAGCATGCTAATTGAAAGCGAAGAACAATTAATCAAACAACACATAGACATATCGAATGATTAAAAGGGATAAAGAACCTCACTTCAATTAAACATGGAGTTATGATGAGTACACAAGGGTTAAGAAACCCTAAAAATCAACCTAAGTGCCTGCTTCAAGGCTTACTTATGACTTCTGTTCGTTTCCCTAAAGTTTTCCATACAAAACCTAAAAAACAAGGGTTTTATATATAGAGTTTAAGTCGTGACGTCGTCCCATACAAATCATGACGTCATTAACCCGTAGAATCTTCTATGGGATTCTCAGTGTCTGATTTTGTAACGTCGTTGCCAAAATCTGTGTCGTCATCCCTTTGATACTTTGACGTCGTCAAGAGAAATCCTGACGATGTCTCCACGCACTGTGAGACTTTTCTTGATCAAATTCGTGTAGAGTCGCAATCTTGTCCCATTTCTTCCCAAATTGAGCCTAAGTCACGTGTATTTTCTCCAAACGCCTTCCAAATACTAAAATAAGAAAAAGAACGATTAAGCACATAGTTTGGGCATATTTGTATGATTTAAGGGGTTAAATGGCCCCGAAAAAGTGTATAAAATGACACCTCATCAGAAAGAAAATGACAAAAGTATGATAAAAAAAGAATTGCTCGATCATACAAAACACATAGAGTGGAAAGAGACAAAAATGTTAATAAATTCTTTAAGTGTGTATTCTTGTGACACTGACTCGTTCAACTCTTTATCTCATTATTTCAAATGGCTCAACAACCAATAAGAAGTGAAGATGAATTATGCCCAAGTGACAAGAGAGTTGCAGTCAATGTAAGCAACCCAATGATCAATCCAGATGAAATCCATGCAAAGCCACTCTTCAACCTTACTCTGGATATCCTCAAGCAACATTCAATCTACAACGCAATGACTCTCACAACTGATGCTCCTGAGATTTACATGCAATAGTTTTGGAACATGGTCTATAAGAACGAGAACACCAACATATACTACTTTCACTTGGACTACCAACAATTTGAAGTTGGAGCTGACTTGATTTGTCATGCTTTGAAAACCTATCCCAGACAACCCAACCAGTCGTTTTTTGAACCACCTTATCATAATGAACTTGTCACCTTCATCAAGAAATTGAGTTATTCAGATACATTGACAGCAATTTCACAAGTTGTGGCCAACAAACCACATCAACCATGGAGGACATTTTTAAGCGTTCTTAACAAGTGCTTGACTGGGAAATCCTCGGGAGTTGATAGAGCAAGGGAACCAATAGTGCAAATTTTATGGGGACTAGTTCACTCAAAAAATGTTGATTTTGTTGATCTCATTTGGGAAGACTTCAAGTTCTAAATCAATAGCAGAAAGAACAAAGCCACGAAACAAGAAACACTGCCTTATCCTAAATTTACCAAACTCATCATCAATCACCTCACAAAATGAAACCTTAACAAGCCTATCAGACTCAGTTATGCACATGACCTATAAAGAAGAACTTGTAGGGAAACTAAAGTTTGTAGCCAATGGAGAACCAAAAGGTAAGCATACATATGGAATGCTAATTCTAGAGGCAATGATGAGTAAGGAAACCAAGGAGTCTGCTGAATACTTGAATTATTTTTCTAAGTCTGAAATGCTCAATCTGGTGCTCTTAATTTAGGAAGGGGTCGAGGTAAAGGTTATATGAGAAAAGGAGGATTGGAAGTTAATGCTTCTAAGAAGAAGAAAGCTGAAGTTTCAAGAAGATCCAGAACAATCATAGTTGCTGGTAATCTGCTAGAAGATCCTGATCAGGATGTTGATTTGGCTAAGTCAATTAATCTGGAAGAAAATCACCAAAGAGAAAAGGAAAGGCGATCTAAAGCAAGACATGTTGCTTTAGTGCTTGAAAAAGAAGTAAACAAAGAAGTTGATGAAGGGTACAATGCTTAGCTAAAGTTCAAGCTAAAAGCTCAAGAACATGTATCACCTAATGCACAACTACTGTTGAATTTAAAGAAAGGAGCAAAGGAAAGCAAAAGGGAATGTATTCTAGAAGAAATCAGAAAGGCTCTGATGCGTATAATCGTTGAAGTAATTTTACAAGTTTTAAATTTATAAAACTCGATTAGCTATGGTCTACAATGCACTAATGGGCAGAGAACCCGATCGAGTGTAGTACAGGATTAGTAAATCTGAGGTCGTCCCAAGAGCTAAGTGTTTTAGTTCTAATTTGAACGTGTCACATATTAAAATGGTTTGATATTAATTTGACAGGATTAAAAGCAAATAAAATGCGAAAATAAAATTATGAGAATTGATCAGGGAGAAAAGAGTGCTAGCCTAGTTATTACTTTGCTATAACTATGATAACTTCTCCTAGTGTAATGTTTACTTATCTCTTATGGTGGTTCTAATATCGACATGCTCGATAGAACAACAAAACCTATCCTATGTATCTTATGATCTCAGGTCCCCGTTATACACGAAGAGTGAGCATCTAGTCTACAGTGATTAACTTTAAACTATCCTAATGACATGTTTAATACCAATTATCCCACATCTTGGCTAAAACCCTCCTGGAAGAGTTTTCCTGAAATTTATAAGTACCTATCATACTGTAGGCGGAGATATGAGCAATCCCTACACTATGGACAGTTGCCAATCTATCCCTGGTACCCGGTTAACCCTTAATTCAATAGGTAAGCCTACTATAAGGTCTAACAGGATCTACATTAGCATCAATAATACCAAATCTCGAGTATCATGCAACAAGCAATTAGGATATCCTATAAACAATAATTCAACAGGAAACTAGCAGCATAACCATAAAAAATCATAACAAGGCTAGAGCTTAAGGTGCTTAGCCACTCATGCTACAAAATACACAAGAAATAATGGAAGAATACTTGGATTGAGAAAACATTATTGTCTTACAAGTCTGTTGATGAATGATTAATACGATAAATAAGTAAAGTGATCTCTCCTTTGAACTAGTAAATAAATAAGCCGAATTTCTTTCTCCTTGGAAGCCCTAGATGTTCTATGGAACTCTCCTATGAGTGAATGACGTGAATGAGCTGAGATTAGGGCTGTATTTATAAAATTTGTCTCAACTACGGCGTAGTTAAAGGTTGATGTGTTTCGAAAGCTTTAAATTTATAAGACTATAATTACCGTTTATTAGATGGAAACACACAGGTAAATTATACCTACGTATGTAGTATAATATTTCAGGTAAGACCATGTCGTCCACAGGGATTTGATTATGTTCGTATAATCACAAGTTTTAAGACAAATTTTAATTACTTTTTCAAGTGAGATATGTTTGATGATTAGAGCAATAATAAAGAAGAATGACTACTCGGATAATTTCATATAATTCCTAAGCAAGTGTAATTATTACGATCTTTGATTTTAGGACTTAACTTATAAAAAGGTTTTCTCGTCAAAAAACGTTTTCACAAATTAACTTGTTTTAACTTAAGACTTATATTAGTTAACTTAATTAGATGTGTCACGCAAACAATCAAGTTACTATTATATCAAGTCTATTTTGTTTATCAAATAACGTAAGCGGATTTCTCCAACCAAACGATAAAGATCATAGAAAAATCTTTAAAACTGTATAGTACACAACGGGCCTTTTGACCTATATCGTTATGCGTATACGATCAAAGTTGATGAACAAAGTTAATAAGATTTGACACGATAGGATTTCAACACAAGCTTAAGATTAACAAGATCACAATAACAGATGATACCAAATGCTTAATTATTATATTAACATCATCGAGTAGTCATAAGAGGTTTAGCCTCTCATGGCTATGGTGTTCATAATAACAACGTTGAATAGAGAAAAAAGAATCATACGAAATTCGGATGGAGAAATGGATTGAACACCACTTTCACATGTACGAATTCACATAAAAACCATATTTAACTAAATACTACGATGATGATCTTTGTTCTTCACCAAAATTCGTGCTAAACTCCAAGGATTTATTAAGATTATTAAGAGATAGAAGTGTGTTGGAATGTGATTATGTCGTCGTGTAGGTGTATTTTATGATAGTTTAAGTTTTAAATTTATATTTTACTGACTTTACCTAAAACAACACGTTAACGGGCAGTGTACCCGGTCAGATGGAGTTTCATGGTAAGTAGGGTGTCGATCACTAAGAGCGAGAACTAATCTTTTATTTTATCAATATTTTGGTTAACTAAACTAAGTTTATTTAAACTGTGTTAATTATATTATATGTTAAACCTATGCTAAACCTATGTTAATCTAAATTCTAACAGATAAGGGGGGTTTCAGCCTGAGAGACTGGCACAAGTTTGTTGTGACTTAGATCAACTTAATACACAATAACACACGCATGCAAACAGACAAAAGATAGAAGAGCGGTTTAGCCAAATATAAAAAACTGTATTAACCATGATTAATCCAATTAGAACGTTGGTTTGTTTATTTAGTGCAATGAATACTTATCTCGATGCGGCATATCATTCTTAAGACTTAGGCGTTACTTCTTCCTAAGACCTAGACATGTGGAATTCTATCATAATTAAACGCATCCGCATAAAGCATCCTATTTGCTGATTATAATCTATCTTAGGGGTTAAAGCAATGGTGATCTTGTTAAACCCTATCTCATAGAGACTTTACCCACTTACTGCTTAATGGCAATTCATATACTAGTAGTCCACTGGCCAAGTCTTTACCAATTGATTAAGAACATACTCGATGATCCCAACGATCACCTGTAGGTCCAGCCCTAGATAGATCTTCAAGCCTGTTAAGGTTGTAGAGCACTTATGTAATCACAAGCAACTCTAAGAGAGACTCTAACAATTGAAACTATTGTTTACGCGGAATATAAACAACAGAGTTAAAGAATTACTAAAAACAATGATCCTTTATGGATCTTTTCTATT
>BQNB010008119.1:0-91120 GCA_026074375.1 Tanacetum coccineum
ATAAGTAAAACAAGAAGACAAAATGAAATAAGCAAAAGCTTATTTGGATAATATGAGCTTAGATCTAAATCTAATAAGCTAACGAAGGGCTTATTTAAAGTACGAAATAAGCTAGGATAAATCTAGAAGGAACAATAAGCCAATAAGCTAGCTTATTCAAAAATAAGCTAGAGAAAAAGAAAAGAAAGGTAAGAATAAGCCATAAGAAAATAAGCACTTCAATCTTCAAAACATCTTCATTAATAAGCTAAAAATAGTTGATTACAATAAGCTAGATAAGCTAATAAATCTTTTACAAAAAGAAAAATAATAAGTTAAATCTATTCTAAATCTACTCCTACTCCTAACTAAAGTATACTACTATGAAAAAATAAACTAAAAATCTAACACCCTCTTTTAAGCTTTATGTGTCTGGTTTATAAAGGCCCAAATAGGGGTGGAGGGCATTTTCGTCTTTTCAGGTATTCCACCAATCAAAGCTCCAGATCTAGGGGTATAATAGACCTTTTACATTAGATGATTGCTTGATTATTAAGCCAATCATTGCCAGCTGCAATATTCCTCTTTGAGCCAATCAAATCATGCCACTTGTCCATCTAGAAGCCTCGGGAATGCTCGCCTCGTACTGAACCCTTCCTGAACCTCAGACTGATATCTGACCCCCATGCACCTCGTACTGAACCCTATGACAGCCGCCATGTGCCACGTGTCATCTTGTGATTCGTCCAGCCGCCACCTGTACAGTAACTCATACCTGCAGCTACAGTACCTCATGGCTCATGATTAGAATGTCACGTGTCACCTTGTGATTGATGCCACGAGGCATGTCAGCTGTTACCGGGGCCATCACCGGACCACCGGTCAACGGTGGCCAACGACGGTCAATGGCGGTGATCAACGACGGTCACGGTGGCACACCACCGCCAGACCACCTATTAACGGTCAGGTCAGGCTGCCACATGGCATGCCACGTCAGCATGTAGGTCCCATGTCAGCCTACGTGGCATTGCCATGTCAGCCGACTGGGTCACACTTGCATATGTGGCAGCCACGTCAGCAGCTGACGTGACGGAGGGGATAATAACCCTCCTGCAGGATTCGAACACGGGACATGGGGGTTTGAGACACAAGGTATATCAAGAAACCACTTGCGCTAGGCAATGGTTTCATTATAAATGTATATAATTTTTTACTTAACCTAATTTTGGCCCAGTTTAGGTTCATATAAGCAAAAGGTTCAAAAAGGGACGTATAGGGTTCAAATAAGAAAGGTTTGGCGGTCAAGTATGGTACCGATAGACTCGTAATTTCATGCTCTTTCCAATGGAGTGATCGTGGGATTTTTACGAGATTGCTTGAATCTCGATAAACGTGAAAACGTCGCCGAAAGTCACCCGAAAATTACCGTTTTTGCTTCGTTTTCAATCTTTTTTACCTGTAAGACATAATAACACAATACAAACATATTTACAACATAATTATCCATATTTTAGTGTTATTAGTCCGATTTATAGTATTTTCGGGGTACAAATGATGTGTGTTTAAGCACATATCAAATTCCCTCACACTTAGCCATTGCTGGTCCCACACACAATGTTTATAATATACGCCCGAAAAGAAATAATTTAACCCCCCTTAACTTAAAACTCCTCACATCAAACAAGAACAGAAAAGATTCATCAAAAAGGTTTAAAATCATTTGTTTCTAAAGCGCCCCCGTTTTAACCACTTATTTATTAATAGATAAAAACTAAGATGAAATTTATTTAAAAGGCTTTAGGAATAGGAGTTCGTCATCCGTGATTTTCACAATCCCCAAACTAAGTTTAAAATGAAATCACCGCTAAATATAAAATCAAATGCTAACGCTACTCATAAATGCTAATTGTTTAAGCGTAAACTAACTTTTCGCTCCCATTATTCCTAATCTTTCTACGGATTTTATTTAGATAATTTAATGTGAAACGATATCACTTATTTAAATAAATTATGGCCTTATTATTATAAAGACGACCGGTTTAAACCATAATTAGTTTGAAATTCTTTCCTAATGAGACGATATGGTGAGAATAAAGTCCATATTAAGGTTCTAATTTCGCATAATTTAGGGGTTATCCTTTTTAATTCATCTGAAACAACTCAACTACGAGTCCAGAGACGGAGGCTTTATTTAGATAACCCCGGAGTCGAAATTTGGCTTTATGTTAGCCGTGATTTTAGTAAAGTGATGGTCATTAATCAATCCCGAGCCTTGTATAGGAAAACATAGTTTTACGGGAATTTTATCAAGCTAATTGGGCCTAAGTGTTGGGCTGAAAGCCCACGTGTATTAGGATATAGCCCAACTTCTCTTATGTATAAATACCCCTTCACCTCCCAAGGTGAAGGGTGTTGCTTGTATCCATTTCTTTCTATCAAAGTAACCAACTCATTTTCTTTCTCTCTTTTTTCTTTCTTACAAATTTCGAACCCCATCTTTCAATCTTTTTCTTCTTTGATTTTCGTATGTGTTATTAGATGTGATATGGGAGTGTAACAAGTGGTATCAGAGCCACGTTACATAGTGATTGTGAGAAATTCGTGGTATTTCTTTGTGTGTTTTGGTTCGAAAAAAAAGGCACGAAAATTAGGGGTTTGATCTTATCTCGTGGCTAAAAGTGTTAAAGACTTGTACTTTTGGGCTTAGATCAATCCCTTGCATCATCTCCACGTGGTTTTAACATCATTTCGTAGCTTACAAGAAAGTTTGAAGATTTTTTCTTGGCTGTGTTTTGCCTATCTGAAGGGGTTTCTTGATTGCGTTTTGTCTCTCGTTGCGTTTTGTAGCTTGCGGTTTGCTTTGCAGACGTTACATTTTGCTCCCATTGCGTTTTGTGCACTGCGTTTTATCCCAAGTTGAAGACCCTTACTGCGTTTTGGTGGAAAGAATCCCTGGCAAAATTTTCTCCTCATTGCGTTTTGTCTAGACGTTGCGTTTCGCCTCCATTGCGTTTTGTCTGAAGGCTGCGTTTTGTTTCCATTGCGTTTTGTCTGAAGGTTGCGTTTTGTGTCTTTACTGCGTTTTGGCTAGACGTTGCGTTTTGTGTCTTGACTGCGTTTTGTCGAAGGGTTGCGTTTTGCTTGTTGAGACTTGCTATCATTTGACCTACTTTGGACTGTTAACCATTAAGGACTTAAGAATTTCACTTGGACTTAAAAGGACAACTAATTAAAACATCAAACCTCACATAACATCAATCAAGCAAAGACTTAATTAATTCATCATACCTTAACTTATTCAATTAATCTTTCACGGTTTCTTTTTGATTTCCAATCATAGATTTGTAAAATCCTGTGGACATTAATTTCATCTGAATTAATCTTAGTCAATCACAATCACTTAATCGATCCATACTCATCATTTCACATCATTTGCAAATGTCGACTCAACAAGACATTTATGTTACCGGTTCCGAAAACCGTCCACCTATGCTTAACAAAGAGAATTACGTTCCATGGTCATCACGTCTTCTCCGCTATGCCAAGAGCAGACCAAATGGAAAGTTAATTCACAACTCCATTTTGAATGGTCCATATGTCAGACGAATGATTCCTAAACCAGGTGATCCTGCCCGTACAGTTCCTGTTTCGAAGACGTTTCATGAACAAACTGATGATGAACTTACGGAAGCAGAAATCAAGCAAATTGAAGCTGATGATCAAGTAATTCAGACCATTCTTCTCGGTCTTCCTAAAGACATCTATGCTGCTGTTGATAGTTGTGAAACTACTCAGGAAATCTGGTTACATGTTCAACAAATGATGAAAGGCTATGACATTGGAATTCAAGAGAAGAAGGCAAAGTTGTTCAATGAATGGGAAAGGTTTACTTCCACTGATGGGGAATCGATTGAGTCTTACTACCATCATTTCTCAAAGCTGATGAATGATTTCAAGAGAAATAAACACTTTCCAGAAAAGATTGCCAGTAATCTCAAGTTTCTAAACAACTTACAACCTGAGTGGAGACGACATGTTACCATTGTTCATCAAACTAAGGACCTACATATAGCAGATTACACTCAGTTGTATGATTTCTTGAAGTACAATCAAAAAAAGGTCGATGAACAAAGAGCTGAACGTCTTGGAAAATCACATGATCTGTTAGCTATCATGGTAACTTCCAATTATCCAGTGTATCACCAAGATCAACCATCACCAAGTACCTACATACAACAACCACTTCCAAACAACAACTGCAACCCATAAACATCATTCAACATAGACTTCATGCAACAACCCATGCCAAACCCCGATGATATTCAAGATCCCATAACTACCATGAAGATGGATCTTGCCCTAATGGCTAAGGCATTCAAACTGAATTACTCAACACCAACTAACAATAACCAGAAAATTTTATCAAACCCACGCAACAGGCAGATTGCTCAACCGGGTATGAATATGGGTCAAGACAGACAAATGAAAATGGTTGGATGTAATGGTGGAAATCAGTTTAGACAGTTTGTCGGAATCAGAATGGATATAATGCTGTACGGAATGTCAGGAATTAGGTTGTTCAGAATGTAGTTCAGAATTTGAGTGTTCAGAATGTTAGGAATCATAATAGGCTTATCATTGTTCTGGGCATTGCTAATCAGAATGCAAATCAAATCAGAAATGGGAATGTTGTTGTAGCACGGGCTGAGGGTAATGTTGTTGGGAATAATGGTAATCAGATAAGGTGTTACAACTGTAGAGGATTGGGTCATCTTGCTAGGAACTGCACAGCCAGACCAAGGAGAAGGGATGATGTGTATCTTCAGACTCAGCTGCTGATTGCTCAAAAGGAAGAAGCAGGAATCCAACTCTAAGCTGAAGAGTTTGATTTCATGGCTGATGCAGGTGATCTGGAAGAGATAGAGGAAGTCGATGCAAACTGCATTTTGATGGCAAACCTACAGCAAGCATCGACATCTGGTACTCAGTCTGACAAAGCTCCCGTCTATGACTCAGACGGATCAGCTGAGGTACACAACTATAACAATTTCTATGATAATGAGATATACAATATGTTTACTCAAGAGGAGCAGTATACTGATTTACTCGAGCCTATTCCAGAACCACACCTGGTTCAACAGAATGACAGCAATGTTATCTCTGATGTACCGTGTGTGGAACAAGATGGGGGTACGGTAGAACAATGTCGTGCTTCTGATGAGGAAACACATGCTTTATATGATTCATTATATAACAATCTGGCAATTGAAGTTGATAAAGTGAACACGGTCAATCAAAATCTGAAAGCAAAAAATGCTGAATTGACCACTGAGATTGCTAGATATAAAAATCAAAAAAGTGTTTTGAAATTAGTCAGGACAAATACGACAAACTTGAAAGGTGTTATCAACAGTCTGTTTATCAAGAACAATGTCTTACTAAAAAGATAAATGCACTTCATTTAAGTTCTGGTAAACAAATAACGGCGTTGAATGAGGAAATTTCAAATCTAAATAAACAGCTTTCAATGGAAAAATCAACTGTTTCTTATCTTCTTGAAGAAAAGAGAAAGTTGAAGTCTGATTTCAAAATACGTGAAGACGAGCTTCTTGATAAACAGATTCTTCTTGAGAATAAAATAAAGGAATTAGATAATATTTTGGTTAAAACGGGTCAATCGATTCAAACGATGCATATGCTTTCACCTAAGCCAGACTCGTTTTACCACTCAGAACAGAAAATGGCTTTAGGTTATCAAAATTCTTTTTATCTCAAGCAAGCTCAGCAGAAACAACAGAGTTTGTATAATGGCAAAGTTCTACTAGAAAAGCATGATCCTCCTGTTGTATATGATTCAGAAGAGACACTGCAACTTGCTCAAGAGAGTCGATTGAAAATGAAACAGTTGAACAAAGAAATAAAACCGGCAAATTATACTGAGATTAATCATCTTTCTGGGGTTTTTGTTTCTCAAATGGCCAAGTCACGTGAAGAGTCGTATTTTACAAATACTTCCAAAACGGCCACTATTTCAAAATCAATTTCAATACCAAATGAAGAATTTTCGGATGATGCAACTCCAAGTGTTGCACGAAAATTTCTAAATGAGGTAAAAAGCACCATTGTGACTCTTCAACGTGTTGTCAAACATAAAATGACTTTAGAAATACACAATTGGTCGTCTACTGCTCATCGGGAGATTCACAAGGTTTTAAAAGATGAATTTTTTCCTATCGTCAACCAAGTTGATGCTAGCCTTCAAAACTTTGAAATACAATTTTTGAAAGAAGCAGCTGAATTTGTTCGAGACTTTAAATCTCTTGAAAACGAGGCTGATGAATCTCTTGAGAAGCAGCAGACATTGGAACGTGAAATCGATCGTCTCTTGAGAGCACTTGTCAGTCAGGAAATTATGTCTGTTGTGCAAACAAATTCTGTTGTAGATACATCAAATCTCCAAACTAAGCTTGATCTTACGAAAGAACGTTTTAAAAACCGTATCATTCAAAAAGAAACTGAATATGCTAAACTTTGGAATGAATGGCACACAAAATGTGAAGAATGCAAATATGATAAAATTTCGTACGATAAAGCTTATAATGACATGCATCAAAAGATCGAACGATTGCAAGCTCAGTTGGGAGATATCAAGGGTAAATGTAAGGATACTTCAGGTGTATCAGATACCCTTGATCCTTTGTCTCAGAAACTAGAAAGTGAGAACGTGGAATTAGAGTTTCAGGCTGTGAACTATGTTAGAGAAATAGATCATCTTAAGAAAACATACAAAAACCTGTTTGACTCTATCTCTGTGACACGTGCTCAGACCAAAACCTTAACTGACTCTTTGCAAACACAACTCAAGGACTCCATTTATGAAAATGCTAAGTTGAGAGCTCAGTTATTTGCTAAGGTTTTTGAACAAAAGAACACAACCAATGGTATGAGTGCGAATACTTTGTTTGGAAAGCAATCAATCTTGGGAAAACCACCTTCTTATCCTTCTAAATCAAATATTTATGCTGTTACTCCTTTTCCAAAATCCTTGGTTCTTCCCAAAGTTGATAAGATAAACGCTTTGTCCAAACCAGTCACTTCAAACTCGTTACCCGCAACACTTGAATCAAAAGTTGTGAAAGATGCTAAGGTGATTGCCCCTGGAATGTTTAGGATTAATCCTTCAAAGACTTCTAGGGAAGACAGATTTGTACCTATCAACAAAGTTAGAGCAAGCATTAGGACAAATCCGACCACTGTTTTACAACCTCATGTCATCACTAAGAAAGAAGTTAATTCTGACTCAAATGGTTTATCTTCTATAGGAGTAAACAACACTGCTAAGACCAGAAGGCCACAGCCTAGGAGCAATACAAAGAATGATAGGGTCACCTATGTGTCTAAGAGTAGTTGCAGCAAGAATAAAGAAATTGAAGTAGGGGAACACCATAGGAATTTACTGTTTTCTAAGAAAACGAAACATATGTCATCTGATTGTAATAACATTAAGCTTGCTATTTGGAATGATAAATCTAAAGTTTTTTGTGCTATGTGTAAGCAATGTTTAATTACTACTAATCATGATGCTTGTGTGCTTGATTATGTGAATGACATGAATTCTTATGGTAAGAAACAAATGACAAAAGTCTGGACACCTAAGAAAGTAGGGTCCAAAGAAAGACTTGCTTCACCTAAGCCTAGGAAACCTAGTACTTACCTTAGGTGGTCACCAACTGGTAGAATGTTCGATCTTACAGGAAAAATAATTGTATCCAACAATGTTGAGAGTCATTCTGACTACTCAAATGGTGATAACGCATGTTCTCCTAACCGTCAGGAACCTGAAAGAAAACGGTTTCCAAACTCTTCTTTCTCTTTGGCAGGTCATTCAAATCTGTTTATGGTGCGTAGACTCGAGATGTTCAAAGCACATGACTGGAAATTTAAAGCTTCTCATAAATTTTGTCTGGAAGTTCCTAGGAACTGTACGCTTTGGAAATGATCATGTTGCTGCAATTCTGGGTTTTGGTGATCTTCAATGGGGAAATATCTTGATCACCAGGGTTTATTTCGTTGAGGGATTGGGGCACAACCTGTTCTCGGTTGGACAGTTTTGTGATTCAGATTTGGAGGTCGCGTTCAGAAGGAACACCTGTTTTGTCAGAAATTTGGAAGGAGTTGATTTGTTGAAAGGAAATCATACAACAAACCTTTACACCATCAATCTCCATGAAATGGCCTCTGCATCTCCAATTTGCCTCATGGCTCATTCTACGTCTACCAAGTCGTGGTTATGGCATCAACGTTTATCCCATCTTAACTTCGACACCATAAATGACCTCGCCAGAAACAATCTTGTCACCGGTATTCCAAAGTTCAAATACCATAAAGAACATCTTTGTCCCTCTTGTGAGCAAGGAAAAAGTAAAAGAGCATCTCATCCACCCAAACCTGTTCCAAACTCTAAGAAAAGGTTACACCTTCTTCATATAGATTTGTGTGGTCTAATGAGAGTTGCTAGTATAAATGGAAAGCAGTATGTTTTGGTTATTGTGGATGATTACTCTCGTTACACTTGGGTCCACTTTCTCAGATCAAAGGATGAAGCACCAGAAGTGATTAAAACCTTTCTGAAGCGAATCACTGTCCTTTTGCAAGCTCCAGTCATTATAGTAAGAACAAAAAATGGTACCGAGTTCAAGAATTAAGTGCTTCAAGAATTCTTTAACAGTGTTGGCATCTCTCACCAAACGTCCTCTGTCATACACCTTAACAAAATGGTGTCGTGGAGCGAAGAAACCAGACGTTAGTGGAAGCTACTAGAACAATGTTGATTTTCTCTCATGCACCGTTATTCCTATGGGCTGAAGCGATTGCTACTGCGTGCTACACTTAAAACCGCTCCATTATTGACCGGCGATTTAACAAAACACCATATGAGCTCATTAACTGCAGAAAACCGGATATCTCCTTTCTTCATGTATTCGAGGCTCTTTGTTATCCCAAGAATGATCGTGAAGATATTGGGAAGCTTGGTGCAAAATGTGATATTGGCTTTTTCAATGGTTACTCTACTGATTCCTGTGCTTACAGAGTTTACAACTGAAGGACAAAGAAAATCATGGAGACAATGAATGTGACATTTGATGAAATTTCTGCAATGGTTTTTGAACAAATCAGTTCAAAACCCGGGCTTCAAAGTATGACTTCTAGACAAATCAGTTCAGGACTCGATCTTACTTATGCTCCATCAACTATATCAACTCAAAAACCAACTGAAGGTGATTTGGATATTCTATTCGAAGCTATGTATGATGATTATATTGGTGGTCAACCGTCAGCTGCTCCAAGAATTGTTCAAGATGCTCAAACTCCTCAAGTTCTTTAGAATCCAACGACATCTACAGCAATTACAGACTTTGCTCTGACACCAACTAATTCATCACCTCAAGCTCTAAATACTCCAAACACTTCGATACACAACAACAACATGTCCAGCAACAAGATAATAAAGCTCCACTCCAATCCGAAACTGTTGCTGACAATGTTCCAAATGCTATGCTCGATGGGGATCAGTTTGTCAATCCTTTTGCTACTCCATCCATAAGTGTTGCTGAATCATCATCTTCACAAAATATGGATCCATCGAACATGCATACGTTCTATCAACCATACCCTTATGAATTTCAATGGACTAAGGATCACCCTCTGGAACAAGTGATAGGAGAACCCTCACAACCAGTTTTGACAAGAAATCAACTCCGATCTGATGGTGACATGTGCATGTACACATTAACTGTAAGCACTATGGAACCGAAAAATGTCAAAGAGGCTATGACCGACCCTGTATGGATTGAATCAATGCAAGAAGAGCTTCTCCAATTCAAAAGGCTTGATGTATGGGTGTTAGTTCCTCTTCCGGATAATATAAAACCCCTTACGTTAAAATGGCTATTCAAAAACAAGCATGATGAGAGAAAACGGTCATTTGAAACAAGTCTCGTCTGGTTGTGAGAGGGTACCGCCAAGAGGAAGGATATGATTTCAAAGAATCCTTTGTTGTGTTTCAAATCGTTCATTGTGTTTCAAATGGACGTGAAAACTGCATTCTTGCATGGTTCATTAAAAAAAGACGTGTACGTGTGCCAACCTGAAGGTTTCATTGATGCTGATCATCCAAGCCATGTCTACAAGCTAAAGAAGGCATTATATGGGCTAAAGCAAGCGCCAAGGGCTTGGTACGATGAATTGTCAAAGTATCTCCTACAGAATCACTTCTTCAAAGGCACCATTGATCCAACGCTGTTTATAAGACGCTTTGATGACAACATCTTAGTGGTACAGGTCTATGTTGATGATATTATCTTTGGTTCTACTCACCCTAGGTATACCCAACTATTTTCTGACCTCATGAAAAGCCGCTTCGAAATGTCGATGATGGGGGAAATGACGTTTTTCCTTAGTTTACAAGTTAACCAATCATCCCATGGCATCTTCATAAACCAGTCTAAATATGTGCTAGAAATCCTTCAAAAATATGGAATGGAATCTTGTGATCCCGTTGGTACTCCAATGGAGATCAAAGATAAACTTGACTTAGATCAACACGGGTCTCCAGTCGATGCAACGAAATATCGTAGCATGATTGGTGCCCTAATGTATCTTACGTCTAGTAGACCGGAAATTGTACATGCTGCTTGTTTATTTGCTCGATACCAGGCTAAGCCAACCGAGAAGCACCTCAAAGAGGTTAAAATGATCTTTCGTTATCTTTGGGGAACCGTCAATACGGGTTTCTGGTATACGAAGGATTCTGGTTTTGAACTAACTGGATTTTCAGATGCTGATTATGCGAGATGTAAAGACACATTCAAGAGTACTTTCGATGGAGCTTAATTCTTAGGCGAAAAGCTGGTTAGCTGGTCCTCAAAGAAACAAGACTATACGGCGTTGTCAACCGCGGAAGCAGAATATGTGTCTCTATCCGCTTGCTGTGCCCAAGTCCTTTAGATAAGGACACAGTTAACGGATTATGGCTTTCACTTCAACAAAATTCCTATCTATTATGATTTGAAATCAGCCATAGCCATATCCTGCAACCCGATCTAACACTCAAGAATGAAACACATCGCTGTCCGTTACCATTTCATCAAGGAGCACATTAAAAAGGGTACGATTGAACTACATTTTGTCAAGACGGATTACCAACTGGCTGACCTCTTCACCAAAGCACTTCCAGCAGATCGATTCAACTATCTGGTTCGTCGCCTTGGTATGCGCAGTTTATCTCCTCAGGAACTCGACCGTCTTGCAAAATCACAGTAATTCTCTGTATATACTCTATCAGAAAAACAAAATATAAAAATATATAACCCATAAAAACAAAATACAAAATCAGAAAATTCCAAAAATACAAAAATATTCTTCTCGACATGTCTCTTTGAATCGATAACATTTGCGCACCTAGAAATGTTGATTAATATTAACATGGGTGCATAAATGGAGTTCAAGCGAGAGTTTCAAATGCTTTCAAAACATGTCTCTTCAAATTTTTCTCTACGACTTCTAAGTAAATGTCAGCTTAGGACTCGGTCTTCAAAGAAAGGAAAATGTTCATTTATGTCCATTTATCCTAATCAACGGGAAGTTCACATCTTCTCGGTCTTGAGCATAGTCATACAAACATTCAAAGTTTTGAATGCTTAAGAGAAGCACTAAGGAAATGATAATTAATAAGACACATCTGAAATCATTTTCTTGTTGAGCACAATTTTTCAAGATTTTCTCAAAAAGAAAATTTCAAATTCTTTCAAAATTATGTGCTCAACAAACTCTCACTCCAAGTTTCACTCTAATCTTTTATTGAGGGGGAGTATAATAATAATATGACTCATCATGCATGCACTCCTGTTCTCCCAAGACTTAGTTAGGCTAATGTGGATTACGGACATTAATTTGTTTTTAATTTACTAATTGTCAAAAATTGTAAACACATATGCAATTTTTGAGGGGGAGAATAGTGATTAAAAAGTGATCAATAAGGACTAATAACGGATAAGATCTTCAATCTATAAGTGCGTTCCCAAACCTCGCATGTGCAAAACTCTTTCATATTATAATGCATATGTGTAGGGGGAGCTTTTGTGGTGATATAGAAAACTCTCAATGTGTAATAAATGATTTCTTAAACGCGTTGATTGATTTTTCAATGGTTTTACGGCTACAATGGATTTACCAAAGACCGACCAACTGTTACTACTTACGGTGTTATAAGGCGGTTAAGGTTAGGAATTTTTGTTCCATGATCCAGCCAGAACCGGAGGGATCTACCCAGGATCTTTCCACTAGATAGAGTAGAAGTCCTAGGCATGATTGAAAAAAGGAGTAAAGTAAGATTGGGAAGAATGTTATCCAAGGCATGAGCTATCACCGGAACAATCCCAACAAGGTGATAATAAGGACGCGTTGGTTTAACATTGAAGGGGTTGAAGAATGAAAAAGAAATGAATGGATAAAGGGTGTAAAGAAAGAAGCCCTCCATACAACCTTAGGCAGAAACCGGGTCAATGCATAATCTATCAGTAATCACAAAGATGATTCTGATATTGAAGACAAGTCATCATGGACCCAGTGATGCAAGGCACAACCCATCCCAGCCACTCAGACTTCTCTCAAAAGAAGTTTGTTTCATTTCTCATGGAGATCAACACATTTCTATCTGCTTTCTCATTCCGAGATTGTTGATATTGAAAAGGTGGCAGTCTGCTCCAGCCTCTGATCACCAAATATCAAATGTGCACTTATAGAGTCTAGAGCCATCGAGATCCATAAAAATCTCATTAGGACACATTCCATGACAAACACTTGTTGAACATCATTAAGTTCACAAGCTGTTAACAAGAGTCCTACGCATTATCCTTGTGATAACTGCCAAAACATCAGAGTGATACTCTTTAGTATTCACAATGACGATGGAAATCCTGCTTGAGCCAACATCAAACAAGCTATCGGTAGGTGACTTGCGAGATTCTATATGAATCAAACTTGTGTCAACTGGATATCAGAAATGGTCCAGTATATGAATTGATGACTCAATCAGTCAAAAAGTAACTAACTGATTCACTCTTTACCGTGTTGTCTGCTTTGAGACGCTCCGGTAATGAGAACAAGCAAGTACGGTGACTCTAATGCAATCATGTTAGAGGATCCAACACTTTGAGCTAGAAATCCTATCAAGGAGATTCTTCTAAATTGAATCTACCTGATCATAGGTACAGTATTTATACTGTAAAACGGTCCTCATGGATCCAGAGGTTAATGCAACCGAACTCAAGATGAATGACAAAGCCAAATTCATCTTTTATTGCTAACTGTCTTATTTCAGGATTAGACGACGGTGTTGCAGCCTCATTCTAGCGGAGTCAAGATTCAAGACCTCATGCTCAATCGACAAAGATAAATTCATGATGAAAGCTCAAGTACTTGTGTTAAAGTCTTCCGCAAATCTCTGATGTACTAGCACTCCATCAAAGGAACATAATCTACAAGATTACTATGCAATAACAAAGACACATCATACAAGTGGATCAAGTACTACTTCCTCCATTATGTGGTATAAGTAATCATGTCAAAGAAATGTTGAGGGAGATTGTTAGCAAGCTTTTAAGACTTTGAGCATGAGGGTGACGACACAAGATCGCAAGGTGGCATAGAGATTCAAGGATAAAGATTTCAAGATCTCAGTAATCAATATAAAGTCAAGGCTAAAGATAAAGATCCAAGATCACAAGCATGCAAATGGAATGTCAAAAAGTAATTCCCAAGAATACAAGGCTCCAAGACTCAAGACGTCACAAGAAGGGTCCACAATTAAATGACCACCCCTTAAGGGGAGATTATTAGCCATGATTTTAGTAAAGTGATGGTCATTAATCAATCCCGAGCCTTGAATAGGAAAACGTAGTTTTACAAGAATTTTATCAAGCTAATTGGGCCTAGGTGTCGGGCTGAAAGCCCACGTGTATTAGGATCTAGCCCAACTTCTCTTATGTATAAATACCCCTTCACCTCCCAAGGTGAAGGGTGTTGCTTGTATCCATTTCTTTCTATCAAAGTAACCAACTCATTTTCTTTCTCTCTTTTTTCTTTCTTATAAATTTTGAACCCCATCTTTCTATCTTTTTCTTCTTTGATTTTCGTATGTGTTATTGGATGTGATATGGGAGTGTAACACTATATTATCCTTATTAGCACATCAATATTAGCCCTCGGTCCTTTAAACAACTACAACATCGGGATCGAACCGACCAAAAACAGTAGTCTTATTTTGACCTTGGGAAATTCCTCGACCTTTTTGAAGCCTGCAACATCGAGAGCGAACCAACCAGAAACAACAAACTTTTATCAGTCTCGGATCATTAGTATTATTACCTCCACCCTTTAAACGACTGCAACATCGGGAGCGAACCGACAAGAAACAGTGGTCTTATTTCGGCTTTGGTTTATCACATATATATTATTAGAGCCAAATTTCGAGTCCTGTGGTCTTTTAACTACCTAGACAACGGGAGCGAACCGTCAGGAATCGGTAGCCTATTTCCCCACAACACTGACAGCACCTCGATGTGTACCTTACTTTAACCAGAAGGAATCTCTACGAAGGGATTTAAACTAAGAATCGCAAAAACCTAATCAACTTTACTTATTGATTTTTTTTAAATAGTTTATTAAGCTGATGGAAGCAAAAAGCCACAATTAACCTCTATGAGCTCTAAAGAGATCCGACTACTCAACGCTTAGCATCTAAATTATATTTAACTCTATCATTTTTCGCTTTTTGCAATTTTTTTAAGTTTGGCAAAACACTTAGTCTCGAAAGCTAAGGGGAAAGCTAGAGTGAAACACTCAGTCAAGTCAAAAATCTTTCTAATTTTAGCCTACGGGCCTACTATTTTTATATCATTTTTTTAAACAAAATTTTTGGTCAAAACGGGGTAAGCGTGGGAGACAGACAGGTAACATGTATGATCAATTTTGATAGAAATCCAACCCCCCCCCCCCTCACACTTATAATGGAACATTGGCCCCACACTTAGGAACGAAAAAGGCAAATGCAAAAAATTCCAAGTGTGAAAGGGGAAACAATATATATATATGATCAGGATAGAAGATTTCCCTAGATATAAACATGAAGATGATCGGAGACCAAGTGATTGGAGGATTGAAAACAAGCACGGAGGTCTTCACGATCATAGGGAAATCTGCAAGCAAAACGGGTACCACAAAACACAACATGGAGAGAAGCACTCTCCCACACTTATTCACTACTACTAACTATTATATTAATACTACTACTACTAATAGGATAAACACGGGTTGCCTCCTGAGAAGCGCTTGTTTTTTTATGAGTCGCTAGCTTGACTCGCCCAAAATTAAATTTTTATTAAAGCAAAAGGGCAGGACGATTTAATCTTTGGTGGAACTCTTTCAAACTTTTGATGCAACGTAAACAATGATAATTTTGAGATCAAATACTTCATTTTCGTCTCCTAGCAGGAATATATTTAATGAGAGAAATTTGAGGTATTCCTTAGGAAAGACGAGGCCAAAATTGTATGATAAATAAAATAGTAGTCTCGGGCCAAGTATGTCAAAAACACGATAAGAACCAAAAATGCCATAACGAAAGTGTGAGAAGGTAAGGATTGGTTTAGGCATGGTTAAATCAAAATTTAACTCTTCGTACGGAGGTGGGATTTGTGCGGTACTTTGTGGGCTATGATTTTGCACCTCATCCATTATTGTCTCCGTTTTGGACTCATCACTCTCCTCATTGTGAATACCAAAGATGGTATTGTCTGAATTTAAAGTAAATTTAGAATCGAAGTCAAACAAAGGATCAGTGATAGTCATTTTGAAAGTTTTGGAAATACAATTAAGTGAATCCAAGGGTTTCTCAGATACCCTTATGATTGGAACAAGGTCATCAATATCCTCATGAGGATTAAATTTGGTTTTCTTGTCCCCCATTAAAAAGGTATCCGTTGATTCCCTAATAAGCGAATCGATCTTTGAGTTCTTTGCTTCTAAAGGCTCATCCTCTAATAATTTTTCTAGAAAAAGGATATCTCCCTCCGGATCATTATTAAGCTCTAAAGGAGGGAGATCTCTCAGGATTTCATCATTTAATAATCCTTCTAGAAAAATAATATCTCCCTCCGAGTCATAGATGTCATTATCAATACCCGGTGGTATTGAATCATCTAGAGAAAGAAATGCGTCGGTCTTCTCTAAAAAAATGTCACTATCCCCGCAAGGAGTGAGAGAAGGGGAGAGAGACTAGATAATAGAATTAGAAGAAGGAGTGTGACTGCCACTCAAAGGATAAATCGATTTCTAAACTTGTAACACTTCTGAAGGTTCATCCTCATCCCTTTCATCAGAGTAAGAATAGTGAAAAGTGTTAGGATGACCTGGTCCTGGTTGATGTTGAACATTTTGAATTGTGTATCCAGTGTCATTTCCAAGGACCTCAACTTGTTCACTCGATGCGAAAGTAGTCTTAGAATAATGAGCACTCATATCAGTGGTAGTGTCATAATACACTTCGGCGTCCCACTAAAAATGATGATGTGTCATATTCTCGATTAAATCATATGCTTATTGAGGAGTCTTACGCATGATATTGCCGCCAATAGCCACCATAATTTTGTCTCGATCAATCATTGTGATTCCATAATAAAAGGTTTGGATTTGATCGACAAGCAAAATTCTATGATTTGGACATTTCCGTAAACATGATTTAAGTCTTTCCCAAGCTTGAAATACTGATTCAGAAGGCAATTGCCGGAAATTCAAAATGTCTTTCCTAAGCTGCAACGCTCTAGAATATGGGTAGTATTTTGAAAGAAACTTGGAGACCACCTCTTCCCAAGTATGAATATAATAAGTTTTAAGAGTATAAAACCAAGATTCAGCTTTGTGGGTTAAAGAGAATAGAAAAAGATTTAGATTGATGATGTCTTGAGAAATTCCATTTTGCTTGATGAATTGGGTGATCGATAGATACTTGTCCAGGTGCTCATTTGCATCTTCATTTTTAAATCTATGAAATTGACAATTCTGTCGAAGAAGCTGAACCATATGATTTTTCAATACAAAATCGGTTCCCGAAACCGTTGTCGGAGCGATCGGTCCTCCTCTACCGATAAGTGATGGACGATAAAAAACCTCCATGGTCCGAGGATCATGAGAATGAAAGGAATAATCGAACATTGTGAAGAATTAAACCATATGAGAAGATAAATATATAAGAATTAAAAACTTTGGAGGATAACGGAGATTTTTTTTAATTTGTTATATATATATATTTTTTATTATTTATATATAAAATAGAAATGAAAAATATTTTTGGATTTTTGAAAAGATAATAAAAGTAAAATATTTTTGGTATTTTTAATATAATATATATTTATAAGAAAATAAAATAGAAATAGAAAATATTTTTGAATTTTTATTTTAATAAGTATAAAAATAAATTCTCTGAAGAAAGGATCTTCCAGGCACTAACTACAAACACCACGTGTAAATTGTACACCCTCCCCGGCAGCAGCGCCAAAAACTGATTCGTTCGTGAGAACTAGTCGAGTAATATAATATAAGTAATCACGTTGGATAAAAACTACTTTAGGAAAAGTAATGATTGAACCTACGGATGTCGTGTCCCAACGAGAGATGAATTTAAAATTCACGAAAGCGTTTTGTTTGATGCTTGAATATCAAATATTTTTTTGTTTTTAGTTTTAAACTAAAAAATTTAATAGAAATAAACTATAGAAAACTAGAAACAAATAGCAAGCAAATAAACGAAGAACGATATATAATGAAAGATATGCTTGCTAAATGTATTGATTAGATCCTTAAGTGTGAACTAAATATACAATTAAGTTCTTATCAATGAATCAATATCTTTCTAACAAATTATCTTCTCACAACGTTGGCTTATATCGAAAACAACTATTATAAAGATATCGATTACTAAATTAATGCATAATTATTCTTACGGCTTTTGCCCGCTCGAATAACCAAAACAATAATCTAAGTAATATAAAAATCACTAATCAATATTTTCCCCTTTTTTTATTAATCACACTTAATTCACTAAACAATTTAACACTTAACAAGCATATATAAAAATCTACTCACTAAGCATATTAATCAACAAATAAGCAAACTTAATCATTTTAAGCTAACTTAATCTAAACTACAAAAATTAAAAAGGGAAAGAGGATAGAACTGAATGATGAACCGAATCGAATATAAAACCACCCGATCTTACAAACTTAATAAACAAATAAGCTTATCACTTTTAAGCTTCTACTTCACTAAATAACAAGTAAAGGTGTCAACTTTATTTACTAATTACTTCCATAAAAACAAAAACAAAAAGATCAAAACTTTATCCATTTATCAACCTTATAAGACCTTTAAGCTCCGGCCTTAGGTGATGAAAGGATGAAATAAGAGATAAGACAAGAAAATAAGAGATTAGGATAAATAAGCTATAAGCTAAAACTTCTTTTAAGATCTAAATAAGCAACATGAAAAACTTTAAGATCTAAAAACTTTGATTAAAACTATAAACTATTTTTAAAACTATTTATAAAACTAGATCTAAAAGAAAATAAGCAATTGAAAATTTTAACTACTAATAAGCCTTTTAGAACTACTAAACTAAATAATAAGCTCTCAAAAATAAGGGTGCTCAAGACTTAAAGAATAAGCCGACTAGAAGACTCATGACACCCTTTTAGCAATTCGAATCGAGCATAAGCAAGAAATAAGCAACCGAATAAGTAAAACAAGAAGACAAAATGAAATAAGCAAAAGCTTATATGGATAATATGAGCTTAGATCTAAATCTAATAAGCTAACAGAGGGCTTATTTGAAGTATGAAATAAGCTAGGAGAAAGCTAGAAGCAACAATAAGCCAATAAGCTAGCTTATTCAAAAATAAGCTAGAGAAAAAGAAAAGAAAGGTAAGAATAAGCCATAAGAAAATAAGCACTTCAATCTTCAAAACATCTTCATTAATAAGCTAAAAAGAGTTGATTACAATAAGCTAGATAAGCTAATAAAGCTTTTACAATAAGCAAACTAATAAGCTAAATCTATTCTAAATCTACTCCTACTCCTAACTAAATTATACTACTATGAAAAAATAAATTAAAAATCTAACACCCTCTTTTAAGCTTCCTGCATCTGGTTTATAAAGGCCCAAATGGGGGTGGAGGGCATTTTCGTCTTTTTAGGTATCCCACCAATAAAAGCTCCAGATCTAGGGGTATAATGGACCTTTTACATTGGATGATTGCTTGATTATTAAGCCAATCATTGCCAGCTGCAATATTCCTCTTTGAGCCAATCAAATTATGCCACCTGTCCATCTAGAAGCCTCGGGAATGCTCACCTCATACTGAACCCTTCCTGAACCTCGGACTGATATCTCACCCCCCTGCACTTCATACTGAACCCTCTGACAGTCGCCATGTGCCACGTGTCATCTTGTGATTTGTCCAGCCGCCACCTGCACAGTACCTCGTACTTTCAGCCATAGTACCTCGTAGCTCATGATTAGAATGCCACGTGTCACCTTGTTATTGGTGCCACGTGGCCTGCCAGCTGTCACCGGAACCACCACCAGACCACCGGTCAACGGCGGCGATCAACGGTGGCCAACGGCGGTCAACGGCGGCAATCAACGACGGTCACAGTGGCGCACCACCGTTGACCACCGCCGGACCACCGGTCAACGGTCAAGTCAAGCTGCCACGTGGCATGTCACGTCAGTATGTAGGTCCCATGTCAGCCCACATGGCATTGCCATGTCAGTCGACTGGGTCCCACTTGCACACGTGGCAGCCACGTCAGCAGCTGACATGGCGGAGGGGATAATAACCCTCCTTCAGGATTCGAACATGAGACATGGGGGTTTGAGACACAAGGTGTATCAAGAAACCACTTGCGTTAGGCAATGGTTTCATTATAAATGTATATAATTTTTTACTTAACCTAATTTTGGCCCAGTTTAGGTTCATATAAGCAAAAGGTTCAAAAAGGGATGTGTATGGTTCAAATAAGAAAGGTTCGGGGGTCAAGTAAGGTACCGATAGACTCGTAATTTCGTGCTCTTTCTAATGGAGTGATCGTGGGATTTTTACGAGATCATTTGAATCTCGATAAACGTGAAAACGTCGTTGAAAGTCACCCGAAAATTACTGTTTTTGCTTCGTTTTTAATCTTTTTTACCTGCAAGACATAATAACATAATACAAACATATTTGCAACATAATTATCCATATTTTAGTGTTATTAGTCTGATTTATAGTGTTTTTAGAGGTACAAATGATGTGTGTTTAAGCACACATCATTGATCTTCAATAATGGGCTACTAGCTCTATTCCTCATAATCATTAAGATGGCTTATAGCTGCACCATCTTTACATTTTTTTAGCACATGTATGACTTATAATTGCACCATAATTTTTAACTATACAAATGCTACAGGAGTTTATATCTTTTAATTATTGCCCCTGAAGCATTTGATATAATACATACGTCCCCCCACTTGAGATGAACAATATCGAAAGTGATGATACAGGGGGGTCTTTTTAGATCGTTAATGATTAGTCTTCCATAAAATTTTCGTACCTATTCCCCCGAACCATGGACTTAAATAGCCAGAGATTTCAACACGAAGAAAATATACACCACAGGGTAGGCTAAGGCGAAATGGTGTAACGAAACATATAGGGCTTAAACAGGGATAAGGCTTAATAAGGCGAACTAGGGGTATCTTGCACTAATATTGAGTGCAACAAAGGGTTTTTACATGGGGACGTCAACAAGTCAGTGTGACAAGCCGATTAATACACACACACATATAGGCTTTTTGGGAGATTTCCTAAGATGTTTTCTTCTTGAACCATGAATTCCAACTAACCAATTAGGTCTCAAAATGTTGTACAGGCCAAGTTCTAAAGTCTACAATACTACCGGCATGCTCATATTTTTGGTGGATTTTTGTATAATAGATGGAAATGGAATATTAGGCTTGACATCACCAATTTAATTAAGGGTAATAGTGTACTCGGCAAAGATTCATTCTAGTTTGGTTAGAAAAACATGTCAAAAGTTTTAAAATCGGCACCATTTTTCAAAGAAAACTAGAAAATCGAAGGCAAATATAGGTCAAGTGGTAATTCTACTCCCATCCCCCACTTGGTTTGTACAATATCCCGATTGTACATTTTAATAAATGAAATAAATTTAAATAAGAGTAGAATTAAAACAAAAAACTCCCCTGAGTATTGCTCTCCTCTTCGAATGAAAACTGCAAGAGATGAAATCTCGTAACACGTCTATGGAACAAACTCGGATCCCCTGAAATCACTAAACAAACTAACAAGCATAAAAACGTTCATAGAGAAATATACACTAAAAACTAACTCACTTTCATAGGAATCACGGTTGCATTTAGCATATGCAACAAGCCTTTTAAACCACTCAGTGGCCCAAGTGGACGAGTGAAGTCTCGTGAGGGTTTCCAGAGAACATACCCACAAAGTTCATTTACTTGTACATGGTTTTTGAAAAGGGTTCAAACTTATTTTAGTTTTCAGAAAGGGTTTACAGTGTAACAATGGAATTGGTTACGCCGTAAACATGTGATTTTGAAAATTTGAAAATTTGGATTAATAAAGGTTACGGCGTAAACCATTCAGGACTTTACGTCGTAATGATATATGTTACGGCATAACCAATGTGGTTATGCCAGTACAGAACCTTTATTTCACATGAAAACGAGTTAAGGGGATCTCGAATTCCACTTTCCTTGTGTTAGAACCTGCAAAATAAGATAGAAACCAACTAAAACTCAAAATCCTAAATGCATTTCATTTAATAAAGATGGGTTGTCTCCCGATAAGCACTTTTATTTATTAACGAGTCTTTAAGTTAGACTCAAACTATCTCTACGTTTTCCTAGTAGTTCTCCCTTCTTCATCCATCTCTTTTCTGATCATTCCCATGAACTTAGAACCGTTAACTCTCCCTAATGGCCGATCATCATCCGACCGCTTAGTAATACGCACGAAACTCTTCTTATTTTTGAAAGAGTATCGTTTGACCACAAAAGTTTCACTATTGACCATAGGTGGTGTGTAGCATGTCTTCTCTATGCCACTTTCCCATTATTCTTCTTCCTCAAATCCCTCATCGTACCAATGGCATTTAGCATCTTGAAACCTTTCACATTTTTCCCATATATCATCCATGGCATATTTTTTCATTCTTACCCTCAGATCATATTCATTTTCCAACTGTTCAATCTCACTTTCAAATTCTTCCTTGTTCTTATCAAACCTTCTTGAATATGGGTCGTCAAGTATTTTCCCAAAGTCAACTTCAACATCGAAACTATCTTTTAACCATTCATTAAACACTTTATTTCTAATAAGCTTATTGACATTGGTATGTCCTAATTTTATTTTTAACCACTCTTTGAATGAATAGTCCTTAGGTCGTGGTTTTCTAAGTTAAGTTTGTGGGAAGTCAGGGAAATAGGTGTTTGCGTTTCTATCCTCAAAGTGGGTCTCCTTAGGCTTGGGCATGCTCTTTTGAGAAAAATATTAGCGCGGGTATTCATGGTGATACTTACAGTGGTTATCACCTAATGTTGTTATACTGCTATCGTTGAATTTACTATTTTGTGCCACCTATTCATAGTATCGCCTTTCACGAGTTGCATCATCGATAACCTTGTTTCCATATCTTACTTTAAGGAAATCGGCAAATAACATCCTACTACCCCTAACATTTTTTCTTTCATGATCTCGAAAACACATCCACTGTTCAAGCATTCCATTCTCTCCTTTTCCATAAATAGCGTCATACCTATTACAAAAACTTAAATCAGGATTACACGTAGGCCACATGCCGCAATCCTTTCCATATTCTTCATCATAAAACACGCGAACAGGTTTACAAACATGCCATCTTGATACTATTTTTTTCTATGTTCGGGCTTCGCACCTTATGGCTACTTTTAAGATCCTGTATATTACTAGCCGAATCATAGGTGTTTATGTTTTCTTAGTTCGTTGCTCAAATAGTAAACATGCAGGAGATTCATAAGAAAATACATCATTTTCAATTTCAAGGGGGTTAAAGTTTTCCACTTCATGAACAAAGCTTGCCATGTAAATTTTTTCAACAGGTATTTCAGAGTGACTTATGTCTCCATCCATATCAAACTTTACCCTATCTTCTCCTATTCCTAAAGAATTTTTTTTTTGGAAAACATCAATTTGGGCGTGTATGGTTGCTAAAAATGGCCTACCCAAAATCATTGTTTCATTAGGACCTCCTATCATATCAATAATTACGAAATCAGAAGGGAATAGGAATCTATCGATTTTTACCAGGATGTTTTCAACTATTCTTAACGGGGATTTTTTCATCATATCAGCCATCTCCACCACCATGTTAGTTTCCTTAAGGCTAGCTAGTTTCAGATGCTCAAATACCGATTTAGGCATTACATTAACACTAGCTCCTAAATCTGCCATAGCATATAAATTAAGATTACCAATAGTGCAAGGAAGAGTAAAGCTTCATGGATTTAACTCTTTAAGAGGTAGCTGGCACGGTAAGGTTCCTGTTGTGTCCCCTTCCTCTTTTTCTGAAACAAAGGACACTCCCTGGATTGTGTTAGTCTTACAAGAAGGTACTTCTACTCGAGTATTTCCATTGGTGTAAACTGTCTTGTATTCGCTAACCAGTGTCTTGAGAATGTCAATTAAGGTGTCCTCCTCATTCTCCTTATCATGCCTACACATGCGTTTTTCCATCTCTGCATTCAGCTACTCATCTAAATCTTCATCTTCATGTTGAGGGTCAAGCATAAAGGGTTTATCATCATCTGTGTCGGTACTCATTTCTTGTTCAACTATTTCTGACTCATCTTCTGATACGACATCAGTGTTTTAAACTAGGGGTTCATATACACTGGTATCCCTATAAAATTGAGCATTCTTCCATGCCTGCCTTTTCATCTCTGCCTCATACTCAATATATTCAGCAATAGTCATATTCTCGGTGTCTTTTTTCATCATCCCTCCAGATTCGTTCTTAACCATGCCATGTGTTTGGTTCCCTTGAGTTAACATTAGGTATTGCTCAATGGTTAGATTCTCCATGTCTGCTTCACACATCATGTTTCCTGAAAAATTAACAAGTTTTAATGCTGGAAAATCAAATCATAACTACTTCTAGCTCCCCGGCAGCGGCGCCAAAAACTTGATGCGTAAATTATTTTAAAGAATTATTTGCCAAGTTTTAAATTTATAAAACTCGTCTACCGATACACGCACTAACGGGCAGAGAACCCGGTCGTATATAGTGCAGTAGGTTGGTAAATCCGAGGTCATCCCAAGAGCTAAGGTGTACTAGTTCTAACTTGATTATGTCATGATTGAAAATGGTTTTAGAGTTAATTTTTAATAACTAAAGAAAAGAAAATGCAGGAAAGTAGATTGGTAAAAGATATCAAGGAGAAAAACGTGCTAACCTAACCATTTCATTACTACTGTTATGATCACATTTTTCCTGTGCAATGTTCAATTATAAGTTCCATTAGTGGTTCTAATGTCAACAGGCCCGAATTGGCATTTGAGGCATGTCCTATACTTACTCTGTGATCCTACATTCCTTTACGATCACACGAGCAGGGCATCCAAGTTTGCAGTGGTTAATTCCTAACTATCCTTAAGACCATTTCCATAATCTAAACCGATTATTAACTCTCTATGAAAGAGTTCCTGTGTTTTTTAAGTATTTAATGTGGCAAAGGCGGTAATAGGGTAAATTCCTACACTAGGGATAGGTGCTAAGCTACCCTAGTATCCCACTAATCCCAAGTTCAACCTGGTTAGTCTAATATCAGGATTAACAAGATCTAAGCTACCCTCTATACTACCAAAACATAGGGATCAATGAAAGGCAACAAAGATATCTGACAGAACCATAATTGAACAGGAAATCATAATCATAACAATAGTATATATATGGTTAGGCCAGCACTGAAGGAACTTAACCGCTCATAGTAACAGAAATGCAAGAATTAATGAAAATAGACATGGATTGAATCATCATTGTTCTTACAGTGAATGCTATGAACGATTAAATACAAGAATTAAGTAAAGTGATTGCTCCCTTGGACCTCCTGATGGAATCCTTCAAATCTTGAGGGTTTTGATCACCCCTTGGTACTGTGTTGTGAAGTGTGTTGGTGAGTGATGATGAATGAGCCGGATGAGGGCTCTATTTATACACTTCGAATATGTTACGGCGTAACAGTTATGGGACGTTACACCATAACCTTGCTACGTAAGCATTTAATTCTTCTAGGCAAAAATGACGTTACGGCGTAATCCTTCAAGGACGTTACGCCGTAATGCTGACTCGGATAAGCCATCCTTTGAAATTTGAATGTTGCGGCGTAAAGTATGAGAGGCTTTACGCTGTAAAAGGGTGTGATGATTCATTTCTTCATTATAGGATGTTACGGCGTAATCCTTCGAGGATGTTACGCCGTAACAAGTCTTGAACTTGTCACTTTTGCTCCTTCTAAGTCCAAATCCCGCGTCTTTTGCCCAAATGCTTCACATTGTACCTGAAACTAAATATAATCAATTAAGTAGTGTTTTTCAGGCATATATATCTTATTTATAAGCATTTTCATAGGGATTTTGATATTAAAATGTATTAACTATTTGATGTTATCAAAAACCACAAAGGCCAAAACTGTCATTTCTTAAACATATTTTTGGAAGAAAAAATCTAAGGACCGAAAGTGTCAATTTCCAAAAATCTAAATTCGGACGGTATAAATATAAAATTAATTTCATTTCTTATTTTTTTCTTATTCCAAATTTGTTATCGAAAAAGAAGAGAAACCTAAGATTTTCACAAGATTGTGATTTTGAGTTCATAATAACGACCACAATCTCTTTCTCTTCTCAAACATAAGTGTTTTTAAGTATAACAAGTTTTGGAAATAAGTTTTAATGATGTTCTTGATATCGAATTTAAATTTGATAAAAATTAGGGTTTCTGAAATTGGGGGTTTTGAAAATTAATGATAGAATAAGGCTTAGAGATAGTATTGATACAGTTTGTGAATGATTAAGTGTAATTAATGTTGATGGTCAAAATTCAAAAGTATTCAAAGTTTGTCGAATCTGGTATAAACTTGAATTTTTGACTAATCTTGGTCAAAATGGACTCATTCTAGCTTAAAAGGATTGAATTTGTTGTAGAAACTGGACAAGAAAATCATTTTCGACAAGTCAAATTTGAAAAAGTCAAAATTCGAAAGAGTCAAAATGGAAAAGTCAAAATTCATTTTTGGAAGTGTCGAATTTGTTGAAAAATGCACAAAATTTTTGGGGGGCTTACTAGACTTAGTGTGTGTTGATGATATATATCTAAATGTGTTGTCTAAAGCTCGAATGTCTGTAAATAACAAGATCAGTATCTCATGTGAGTTGAATTTCAAGCATTTGTGAAAACCGAACTTCAAAATTGAACAAAAAATGATCAAGTTTAATAAATAATATACTTTATGTCAAATATGTCTATTCTCAATTGTTTAAGTGGTCTAAGTTATGTCTGGTTACGACCGTTTTCTGCATTAAACAGAATGAGGAGTGAGTGACTTAGTGATCATTCAGTTGTTGAATAAGATGTGTTTGATTACATGGTATAAGGTTCATTATAAAAAGAAAAATTGAAGAATTTTAAAATAACTTGAGTCTGATAAATCGATTCTCAATTGTTTAAGTGGTCTAAGTTATGTCTGGTTTTGATCGTTTTCTGCAATGAACAGAATGAGGAGTGAGTGACTTAGTGACTATTCAATTGTTGAATTGAGTTTGACTGATTCTATGTTATTAAAACAAATGTTTTTGCACAAATGATTTTTGCAAAAGGTTTCAACTTTCTATATTGTGTCAATATGATACTCCTTTACAAAAAGTTTTTAAGAATTTGTATGATTTCTCTTAAATTTCTCAAAATTATGTCTTATTCAAAATCAGAGAGAATCATTCTTATTCTTGAAAGAGTGTCAGTTCACAAAGAATTTCAAGTGAGGAGTATTCTAAACAGAAAGAGAGATAAAAACCATACGCGAAAAGGCAAATCGAAAGTATGTTCGAAAAAGAATTTCCAGAACACACAAAAAGAAAAATCAAAAGAAAAATGCGAATAAAGTGTATGGCATGTGCTAGAAAAAGTAAGAATAAGCACATGAGAAACAAACTGATCAAAAATATGTTAAAAAAGAATTGCTAGAACATATAAAACAGGCATAGCGTGTAAAACCTAAAAATCTCAACAAATGTAAAATTACAAAAATACCCCTAATGCAAGAAAATTTCATAAAAAGCTTAAATAAAATTCATTTAAGGGTTAGAAATTATAAAAATACAAGTCCACCTACACAAATTGCTATAGCTCTCAAAGGATACCAACATAAAGAATTATCTGATAATCCCATTGTGCCTAAAAAGAAAGCGAAATAATGGCCAAACTCTTCAAAAGCATCCACTTGAGATTCAGCGTGCTCTGCTTCATCATCATACCATGGATCTCTTACTTGGGGCAATTCTGGCATACTTTAAAGGAAGATGGATAAAAGTATAGGCTCTCGTTTATGCTTGACAGAAAAGAGCCCACTATAACTCTTGATGATTTTAGAACAATATTTCAATTGCCTCAAGCTACAGACAACAATCATAAACGCTTTATTGTTGTTCCCAAGTTCTCAGAAATAGTTCTATTCTTCCTAAATGATTTTGGTTTTACATTAGAATTAAGATCGCTGGTATGCGTTTAATTACACATACCTTTTACCTTTAAAATCGACTCTAAACGCCAAAAATCCGCACATAAAATGCCATAAATATGGCCTGTTATGTGTTTATATTGTTGCAGTAACAGATATTCACTAAAGGACAAAAACAAAGCTAAAACGGACAAAACCGAGAACGGATTTAGAAAGAGCGCGAAAAACTGAGGTCAAGGGTTCAAAAGGATTGAAAACGGAGCTAAAACGAAAATTCCCGGATCGACTCGACGACGTTTGTGCAATTAATGAAGTCAAGACGAAGTCAAAGTCAACCCCGGATATGGCATTGGAAAGGGCATCTAAAACCGAACCCGAAAACCCAAATTTCTAAACAACAGGCCACCCGTACCCACCTAGTAGGCCCGGATCAGCCCACTTTATTGAATTAAAAATGGTTATTGGGTATTTTTTTTGACATAAATATAATGCTTTTAGATATACAATAAATTGGCTATCGGGCCTACTAGGTGGGTACGGGTGGGCCCATTTTTAGAAATTTGGGTTTTCGGGTTCGGTTTTAGATGCCCTTTCCAATGCCATATCCCGGGGTTGACTTTGACTTCGTCTTGACTTCATTAATTGCACAAACGTCGTCGAGTCGATCCGGGAATTTTCGTTTTAGCTCCGTTTTCAATCCTTTTGAACCCTTGACCTCAGTTTTTCGCGCTCTTTCCAAATCCGTGCTCGGTTTTGTCCGGTTTAGCTTTGTTTTTGTCCTTTAGTGAATATCCGGTACCTGCACAGTATAAACACAAAAACAGGCATATTTATGGCATTTTATGTGCGTTTTTGGTCGTTTAGGGTCGATTTTAAAGGTAAAAGGTATGTGTAATTAAACGCATACCAAAATCCCCCATACTAAGACATTGCCGTGTCCTCACGCAATGCTATGAAGTAAGCACTTAGAAAACTAAGAATCTCGATCCTCCTCGACTAATTACCTCGAAAAGTAGCTAAGTGTTCATCGAGGAAGTTAAAGACTCATAAGTTTTGAAAATCCCCGTCTTTACCATTTTTTTATATATACACCTATTCCTACACATCTTTTTGTATTTTTCATTTTTTCATATTAATCAACTAACTAGAACGTTTGACTTTCGTTATTTAATAACTTTAAGGGATCATAGAACAAGATGCATTTCGATCCGAGAATGCCCCAAAAAGGATAAATTCATCGTTCCTGACTTTTCACTTATTCCAAACCAAGCTTAAAACGAAATCACCGTTAATTATGAGTTAAGATGCTAACACTACTCATATTTGCAATTTGTAAACTTTTCACTCCCGACAATTTATATCTTAGGCGTATGTGCTATTTTGAATTTCAACCATGGATCAATATTTTGCAACATTCTATGTTTCACGTTCCACCCGAGAATAATGAGTTTGAAGGCGAGATCATCCCATGTAGCGACTTTCGTCTCGGCACATCCCAACCTTGCGGTTAAGTGACCAGGCTTTTGACACCCCACAGAGACTAGTATCGGGACTCACGGACCTTAGGTTTCAAAAACTCTCAGGTTTTCCGTATGCACATAGCTTATAAAATATAATAGCCAAAGTTCAAAAGCATATTTGAATTTATCAAAAAGAGATCTTTTATTCACACTTAATATTAACTATTTACGCAGTTTGTAACCCTCGACCTTTTAGAAGGCTGCAACATCGGTTGTGAGCCGGCAAGATGCAGCAAACTTTTATCAGTCTCGGATAATTATTCTTACTATGGGTTTTCTTTAGAAGGCTGTAACATCGGTTGTGAGCCGGCAAGATGCAGCAAACTTTTATCAGTCTCGGATAATTATTCTTACTATGGGTTTTCTTTAGAAGGCTGTAACATCGGTTGTGAGCCGGCAAGATACAGCAAACTTTTATCAACCCACAGTTTATTATATTTTTGCATTTTTCATCATTTTTTTTAAATATTGGGAAAACGTCTTTTTGAAAAATTCAAGTATAAATTTGAACTAAGTCTAAAGTTTTTGCTATATACTACATAAAAATTATTGATTTAAGTTTAATTTCCAAAAGTAGCACGTATATTAATCAGGTTAGAATCTTATGGGAGAAAAAGCGACAAATTACACACATGAGCTCTTAAGATTTCCAAATAATCCTTGTTTAGCATCCAACTCATACTTAACACTATCATTTTTCGTTCTTCGCGAATATTTGCGAACGCTTAGTCTAAAAGTTAAGGAACAAGCTAGAGCTCAACACGCTCGATCGAGTCAAAATTTACTCTTATTCTACCCAGCAGGAAAGTCAAAAATTGTGACAAAACACTTATTTTATTTTTTGAAAATTTTTAAATTTTTTCATTTTTTTGAAATTTTGGAGGTAAAAACAGGATTACGTGATAACAACGGCTGCAGGCACAATCAAATCGAAGATCCCTCCCATACTAGAACTAAACATCATCCTCAATGTTTTACAAAGGGTTACTACATAAATCCTAAGCCGTTTATTAAGTATGCTTAAAGAAAAATGTTAGTCGATAAGATTAGGATATCGGGATTCCCAAAATGAAGCTGAGGATGTGAAGCTCTTGTGATCGAAGGACAGATACCGCGAGCACGAGAGGCTTCAAAAATCCGGGACATCCTGGACAATACAGCACAAAACACAAAACATGGAAAAGGTAGAGGCAAGCCTCCTCACAACACAAAACACATATTAGCAAATAGAAAGAAGATAGAATGGATAAGCATGGGGTGCCTCCCACGAAGCGCCTTGTTTTTGTTAACCGAGTCACAAGCTTGACTCGACCCCGAATTCATTGGTCCATGGGGGAGCAATTTGGAAGATAAAATCTTAATATCGGACTTTCTTTCAAGTGGTGTTTGGATAAACATGAATTTTATGAAAGTTCCACTCCGATGAGATACACCCGGCATAAAAGAATGATAAATGGAGATGCCGGGGTCAAAAATGGTATCTTCATTCCCACAGGAGAGAAGATATGGAGGAGCAACTGGATACGTGAGAAATGGAAGAAAGATCCATACAATATAAGCGAAAAGAGGTTTACTAAAAAGTATGAAATCCGTATCGTGGGTGGGAGGTGGTAAAAACATTAGGACATGAACTCTGGGTTCTCTGTGGGAAAATATCCTCCACCACTCCATAGTAAGATTGCCCTAGCTCGGAGCTACATCTTAAAGCCAAAATGAATCAACTCTGATGAGATATGAATGTGAGCGAGTTCACCCGAACGTCCTCATGATAAAAATTCACTCTATCCTATCGGTATCGCAAGAGAAAAGGATTGATCGAAAAGAATCAAAGATAAACAATCATATTAGAAAAATCAGCATGAGTAGTGTACTGGCCACTATTCCTTTTCTTTAATATGATCCTCATCAGAATAGAAAGCTTCATAATCCGGGAGAAATACACAGAACGGTAGTGGTACTTGTGCCGACTACAATTCTCTTCCAAATCAAAGCATGAAATATTCTAAAGAATATATCAAAGGTGTTAGTCCTCCCTCCTAGAAAAGGTTAAGAGTATGTGGAGGAAGACTTGTTCCATGAAACGATCAGAAGATGGAGCGGGAATTATCTTTGAATGCTCGATGTTAGCAATAAGAAGATTGACATGCAACAATTTTTTCACGAAGGATATCGTCTTTGATGTTAGAAGAATATCGTATCATCCCTCCAACTTCCCGGATAACAATCTCCACCACCTCTAAGCTGACGATCTCAGCATCGGGAGGTGATGCAATCGACAATAAACTCGATGTTCTCATAAGAATCGTCATCACCTCAAAGTAAATCATCGTTGGAACGATGATAGTTCTCTAAGAATGTTCTTTGAAACTTCAAGAGGGGTCGGATTGGTTACAAAAAGGCACATCACACACACTGTCCAGGAATACCCTCCGAACTTACTTTGGATCGTGACAAGGGTTTTCTCAAACACTAGACTTATTTCTTCTCGTCCAATTTCCGTTGCCGATTAGTGTCAAGATGCTCGACCCCCATACATAAAGAGTTAACAGGGCTCGCTTGGTATGGAAGACGGGTTTGATTGCAATGGTATAGTCCCCTCGTCCCCCCAAATCCCAAAAACTAGCAAATGGGAATCTTCCAATATCGATCTTTAGCCGCTTGCTCTTCCGCAATTCGCTTTTCTTCTTCCTTCTTTTGTATAGCTTGACCAACCAAATCACATAAGGTTGTCATTTGTTCCATAAGCTTATTACTAGAATTGAGAAACTCATTTTGGGAATTAAGAAGCTCATTTTGGGAATTGAAGATTGGATGATTGACGGTATATTGCGGGGGTTGAAATTGGTCAAAACCAAAAGAATTATAATCATAGCAAGAATTTTGCTCATGATAATAGTCTTCATTCATTGGTTGACATTGGTAAGTTTCATGAGGTCCCCCGCAATTTTCACAACAAGGATATTGTTGCTGAAAACTTTGAAAATTTTGTGGAGGGTGGTTTGCAAAACTTGGAGTGTCGTTAGAAGAGTACGGAGTTGAAAAAGTGATTGGTGTTCCATTTCCAACAGTACAATAAAAACAAACTCCATCATATTCATTACAACCACATTGTTGGCACGTACCAAAAAGACATTGTTGTTGCAAACTTTGCAAATTTTGTGGGATCTCATTAAGGTTTTGATTGTAGCATGGTTCCGGATTAGAGATAATCGGAATTTGCGGTGGATAATTGTAACCATGATGAGCACCTTTCCCACAAGACTTACAAGTACATCATTGACAAAAGATATCGTCTAACGAATCACCGCACTTGTAGCAACAATTGTGGTTAATTTGTGGAGGAATTTGTGAAGAATTTACACCGGGGCCTTGTTTGACAACGAATGGCTCTTGATCAACAAAGTTGGTATCGTCATTGGACGACTTGGAAGTGTCATGGAAGTCTTGAAAAACTTCCTCCAATGCCTTTCGTATTAGAGCACATTGTCGACAATATAGACCATGAACCGGGTCTCCACAATCGAGACAAATTTTTTCAATTTTAAGGGGTCGTTGAGACAAGTCGGGTATGGGAACAAGAATCTTGTCTTCAAGACTCCCTTTTGGACAACCACAGTCTTTGGTGTGCAAATTTCCACAAGATGAACACTCTTTAATCGCGTAAAGGTGATTTAAACGACGATCGAGTGACGCCATAAGAATTAAACAATTGAGGGTTAAGAAAAGAATTAAATGGATAAGAAGAAAAAGAAGATTATTTTTGGCTTTTCGAATTTTTTAAGCAACATATTTTATTAACGGACAAAATGAGATAAGACAACTTAAACCAATAATCAACTCATTTCACGGTAGCTCTTTAAAAGACAAACGCACAAAGGAGCGGAGGAGCTAGAAAGCGCGAAGCTATTAAAAACCTTCTCCTTTCGGGTCGTAGTTCCTCGGAACAACCCTCCTTATACCCCTCTTATAGTTTGTTTATCAATTAAAGGTGAGCCGTATTTCACAAGTGACACAAAGGCAAGTTTTAAATCTTTTGTTCGGGAACTTATTATGATAATGCTTCAGGTGAAAGCATTATATTGATGATGATTTTTATTGATAATTAAGGATAATGTTTTTATATTTTTGATTTTTTTTTAGTTTTTAAATGATAATTATACTAAAAAGAAAATGAAAATATTTTTGTACTTTTTGTTTTTGTTGTTTTTTTTTTGGGTTTTTATATGATAGTATTCACAGATTCAAACACTTCTTGACAAACGTAGAGATAATCGGCTTCACAAACTCCCCGGCAGCGGCGCCAAAAATTGATTGATAATTTTCTTTACACTATATATAATAAAATATATAATAAAATATATAGTAATATATATAATCTAAAAAAACTACAATAATCAATAAAACCGGGAAGTAGTATAGAATGTTCCCGGGTCGTTTATCCCCAACGAGGCTGTGCTGGAGAATCAATACAGTCGGAAGATTAGAGTTTGAATGAGAGAAATAATTTGAGAGTGTGGAAAGCTAAATTAAACAATAACAAACAAAAACGATTAAGAAAAACCTAAAAATTATGAAATTTAACTGAAAAACGAGAGCACGAATCCCGAACTAAGGGTTAAAAACCTAAAATCTTCAAAATTAACCCTACTAAGAAATTTTTACTTCTAAGCTACTCTGGGGGACTAATAACGAGGAATGAAAAAGACTAGACTAAAAACGGAGGTCGTTTGACCCAAAAACAAGTCAAGACAAAAACCGCACCCGAGTCCCGTTCTTTAAAAATCAAAAAGTTACAAAAATGACCCTACGAAAATTTTTGCATTTTTCCTACAAAATATATGACTAAAGAAAATTTTCTAAAATAGAAAAATATTTTTTTTGATAATTTTTATATTTTTTATGAATTTTTAAAACTTACAACGAAATTAAATTATAAAAAATACTAAACTATTTTTAAAAAATCTGAAAAATTTACTTAAAATACTAGACCTAAAACTCTACCTAAGAAAAAAAAGAAAGCCAAACTTGAGCTTATAAATAAGCCCGAAATAAGCTGAAACAGCTTATAGCTTATAAGGGGCAAAAAGGGGTTAAAACTTAAACCACTTGGGACTCTAACGGAGAAGTCCCAAGGGCGCAGTGGTAACACTAGTTATAAAAAAGAGAGGTGTATCGAGGGTAGAGGCCCGGGTTCGAGTCTTGCTCACCCGGGTCACCCCTTGTCTCCTTTTTTTTTATGAAAACTTTTTTTTAAACAAACTTGTTAAGCTCATTGAGCTTAACATTTTTCATAACTACAACTTTTCTAGAAAAGCTACAAATAAGCTGAAAAAGGGCTTTTCTTTGGACAGAAGCTTAAAGTGAGCTTAAGGCAAAAATGGCTAAGTGTTTTGAACTCTTTGGACTAAAAAGCTAAAGGTTGGACAAATAAGCTTAATGAGTTATCTAACCTATCTTAAATAAGCACCAAAGGGCTAAAATCTACAACTAAATAAGCTTAAAAGGGCTTAAATTGGCAGAAGGCTTAACTAGGCTTAAAAGGCAAAAGTGGCTAAGTGTTTTTAACTGTTGACACACATAAGCAAAGAAAATGGGAAAATAAGCACACACAGCTTATCACACCAACATTAAGGACTATTAGGAGCACAAATAAGCAAGTGAGATAAGCTCAATAAGCTAGAAGTAGCTTATGCACTTAGCAGTACTAACTTTGGAGTTAGTACTGCTAGGGTGTTGATTTGGGCTTAAAACCCTCAATAAGCAAAGGAAGAGGGCAATAAGCTATCTAAGGCAGCTAAAACACCTAATAAGCAACTAAGGACTCAAAAACAACAATTAAAGAGAACTAAATAAGCTGGAACACAATAAGCTATATCCTAAATTATGCTAAACAAAAAAACAGTCAAGGGGCTACTTAAAGCTTAAAAATAAGCTACCTAGAGGGCTTCTTAAAGTCTGAAAATAAAGGAGCTTATCTAAGAGCTTGTTGGCTTTTTAGAAAAGCCAAGAACTTGGGCTTAGGTTCACTAATAAGCTAGATAAGTGGGCTTGAAGTTGGTGGTCTAGCACCAGGGGAAATGGGCTAAAGACAAGGGCTCATATTGACAGCTTAAAATAAGCTGTCGAATAAGCTCAAAAGGAAAAACAAAGTTAAAAAAGATTGAGATTAGCTCTAAGTGAGCTTATGCACAAATTTTTAAAATCTAAAAACACTTTTTTACTCACTGAAAATCATTTTGAAAAATGGCTGACTTAACTTAAAAAAAATATACTTGAGCAAACTTTGACAGAATTTAGTAAAACAAAAGATGAACTGAAACCACTTGGACAATTGCATTTGGACATTGAAAAATAACACAAGAATAAGTCTCATAAGCTGTTTTAAGAGTCTTGGCATAATGAGCTCTATAAAACTATTTTGGTCCAACCGATTCAAGTGCTTATTAGCAAAAACCCAAAAACAACTTTTTAACTTTTAAAAACTTTAAAAACAGATTAAAATTATCTCTAACGAATCTTGATCGTTAGAGTTCAAGGCATTATAGAATGTATCAAGTTGATGCAATTCTGAAAATCCATGATGTGGACATGCCCGAAGAAGATCGTTAAATCTGTCCCAAGCTTCATAAAACGTCTCATCAAATCTTTGTTGAAATCTCGTGATTTCATTTCGAAGATTCGTTGTTTTGGAAGGAGGGAAAAATTTGTTGATGAATTTCGAGACAAGATCATCCCATGTTTGAATCGATCGAGGGGGTTCTTTTTCAAGCCAAATCCGGGCTGCCCCCTCGAGGGAAAATGGGAAAAGCATAAGCTTTACCGACGTACTCGGGACGTTCGGGAACTTCATCGTAGAAGTGATCTTGTTGAAATATCGGATGTGGGCATGAGGATCTTCTTTGTCATGTCCGAAGAATTGCTTGTTTTGAACGAGGTTAAGCAGACCGTGCTTTAAGCTCAAAGTTATCCGGGTGATTTCGGGCACACGATGGCATACTCAGTAACCTGGTGGGTGCTTCGAGCAACTGAGCCATAGTACGATTATCAGCCATCGTAACTATGGGAGGAGGTGGATTTTCAAGTGGTTCTTCAAGATTAAAAGGTTCAACAACAGGAGGTGGGGCCTGGTGTTGTTGATGATGAAGATTGCGAGATTGGGAACGAGTGCGCATGCACTAAAAAGGAAAATTTACACTAATTTTTTTTTGTTTTTGTTTTTGGTTTATCAAAGTAAATTCACAATTTTATTTTAAGAAACGGACAACGAAAAAGACAACTTAAACTAATAACGACAAGCTTCTCGGTAAATCTTTGAAAAGAAATCGCATCCAAGGAGCGGAGGGAATAGGAAGCACGAATCTATTAAAAACTTTTTCCTTTTAGGGGTGTAGTTCTTAGGGAACAACACGCCTTATACCCCTCCTTATAGTTTGTTTATTCTATTAAAAGGGTGAACTAATGCAAGTGACATAAAAAAGGCAAGTTTTTAAAGCTTTTGTTCGAATTGCGGGAACCCAACAAGTTCACTCGGAAGTTATTATGATAATACGTCAATTGAGCAAATTTATATTTGGTATTTTTACCATTGTGAAATTTTATTTATAATTAAAGACATTGTTTTATATTTTTGGTTTTTTTTTTGGTTTTTTCTTTAAAGATAATTATCTAAAAAGAAAAATGAGAATATTTTGTACTTTTTTTTAGATTATATTCACAGATTTAACACTTCTTGCAAACGTAACGATTAATCGGTTTCACAGGCCTCCCGGCAGCGGCGCAAAAATTGGGTTTGTTCTCCAAATATTATAACTAATATAATAAAATATATTAATAAAATATATAATCCAATAAACAACAATAATCAATAAAACCGAGAAGTAGTATAGAATGTTCCCGGGTCGTTTATCCCCAAGAGGTGGACTGGAGAATCGATACATCGAACGATTAGTTTTGAACGAGAGAAATGATTTGAGAGTGTGGAAAGCTAAATTAAACAATAACAAACAAAAACGATTAAGAAAAACCTAAAAATTATGAAATTAAGCTGAAAAACGAGAGCATGAATCCCGAACAAGGGGACAAAAACTAAACTCTTAAAAATCTAACCTTAAAATAATTTTTACTTCTAAACTACTCTAGGGAACTACTAATGAAGAATGAAAAGACTAGACTAGAAAACCGGAGGTCTGTTTGACCCAAAAAGAGGTCAAGACAGAACCGTACCGAGCCCCGTTCTTTATAAATCAAAAAGTTTGAAAAAAGAATTATCCCTACGAAAGTTTTTTATTTTTCCTACGTTATTATGACTAAGATAATTTTCTAAAAAAGAAAAATATTTTTTGTGATAATTTTTGTATTTTTTATGGAATTTTTAAAACTTTTACTATAATTAATTATAAAAAATACTAAACTATTTTTTAAAAATTCTGAAAAAAATTTCTAAAATTCTTTATATAATAATATCCTAAGAAAAATTAAGATCCCAAAATTCGGCTTATAAATAAGCCGAAAATAAGCTCGAAAGAGCTTATAGCTTAAAAGAGGGTTCAAAAGGAGGTTAAATAGCTAACCACTTGGGACTCTATTCGTAGAAGTCCCAAGGGCACAGCGGTAAGGGTGTTGGTTATAAAGGGGTGTATTGAGGGTTGAGGCCCGGGTTCGAGCCTTGCTCACCCGGGTTTCCCCTTATCTCCCCCCCTTTTTTTTACAAAAACTTTTTAAACAAACTTGTTAAGCTCCTTGAGCTTATCATTTTTCATAACTACTACTTTTTGAGAAAAGCTAAAAATAAGCTGTAAATAAGCTGAAAAAGGCTTTTTCTTGGACAAAAGCTTAAATTAAGCTTAAGGCTTAATGTGGCTTTTTCTCTTGACTTTTTAAACTAACTTTTGAACAAATAAGCTGAAAGGGATTTCTATCCCAACCTAAATAAGCACGTATGAACTAAAACCTAGCAACTAAATAAGCTAAAAAAAGCTAAACTAGACAGAAAGCTTAAACAAGCTTAAAAGCAAATATGGCTTTTTCTTTGCTATTAGCACTCAATAAGCAAAGAAAGGGCACAATAAGCTATCACAAGCTACAAAGGGGACAAGTTAAGCAAGAAGAATCAAAAATCAACCACTAATAAGCAAAATAAGCAGAAAAGTGAAATTAAGCTACTTATTCTACTACACTAACTAAAACAGCCAAACTCCTAATTTAAGCTTAAATTTAAGCTACCTAGAGGGCTTCCTAAGGTCTACAAATAAAGGGGCTTATAAAAGAGCTTATTGGCTTTTTAGAAAAGCCAAAAGCTTGAGCTAAGGCCTTCTAATAAGCTAGGACAGAAGGCTTAAAGATAAGCCCCTAGCACCAGGGGAAATGAACTAAAAAAAAGGACTTATATTGACAGCTTAAAATAAGCTGTCAAATAAGCTCAAATTGAAAAACTAGGTTAAAACAGATGAAGAATACCAGGAAATGAACTTGTGCACACATTTTTAGAACCTAAAACACTAATTTACCTTCTGATTTTCTTGAATGAAATTGGGACTCATTTTGGCCTTTTGAAAAACTAAGAAAAAGTTGACAGAATTAGTACAAAACACAAGGGATCCTAAGGCTTTGGCTACTTGGTTTTGGCACACACAAATGACATCAAAATAGCACTACAACTTAAGTTCACTAAAGCTTATCCAAATAAGCTCTTTGAGCTTCTTTTAAAACCAACAGTTTTAAGAAACAAATTAGAAAACTTGAAAAACACTTTTTGGACTTAAATTTTTTGGAAAACAGACTTAAATAAGCTTAATAATGCTAACCAACTTTGGCCAAATGGCCACAACCCATGATGACACCATTTTGACCCATTTTGGGCTTATCCCAAACACCCCTTAACATTTTAAAAACGAATTTTTAAAACTGTAGAGACTAGTTTAAGCACCAAATTTTAAAAACAAGTATTAAGCAAGCATGGTTAAGCAAAATAAGGTAAAAAGAACAGGCAAATAAGCACTTTAAAAAAACTAATAAGCTAACAACAGTAATAAGCTTATCTAGGCAGTTTTAAGGCAAATTACAAGTGAATGATACAAGAGCAATTAAAAGGCATTCTTGAGCATAACTAAACACATATAAGCACAAAAAGACATAAATAAGCTAAAAATAAGCAATGCTACAGTAATTTTTAAGCAAAAATTTAAAAAGAAAGCATACCTTAACTCCTTGCTCAAAACAGGAGTAAATGAACCTAAATAAGCTCTAATCCTACCCCTTAGCTTATAAATAAGCTATACTAAGCACCCAATGAGCCATCCAAGTTTGCTCATTCATCCTTAGCTTAATTCACACAGTAACTTTTTTTTCTTTTGGATTTTTCTTAAATCTTTGTATAAAGGTTTAACAACAGGTTAAAGATGCTTGTATGAGCTTAAAAGACATAAGATATCTTAAGAACTTTGAACAAAAAGTAAAACATAAAACTGAATTTTCATAAAAAGAGTACAAGTACATAAAAGTTGAAATGAGTTACACTATTAAAGATTAAACTGAATTCTAAAAATTACACACTAACAACTAACTCTAACTCTAACTCTTTTGCCTCAAGGGCTTACAAAAGCTTTATATAGCAAAATAAGCTAGGGTTTTGCACTTTTGTCTTCTCTCCTTGTGTGCTTCTTTGTAGACACAAAACCTGTCTTGTGTTTGTTGTGTGTGTATAAACACAAAGCAATCCTGGCCATTTATTTATCTTGGTGCCCAAGGTCTCAAATCTAAACCCTTGAGAATTTTTGTCCAATGGTTGAGTTGGGGATTGCCAAGGTGGACGAGTGCCCATGTGGGGGTGGGGTTTGCTGGTGGTGATGGTTTTGGATGGTTTTGAACAGTATTCGAGGAGGGGGGAGGTGACAGAGGTGGGGTATGGTGTTGGCGGGAAATGGGGTTGGGAGATGTATAGTGTTTCAAAACCAGGGGTGAAGTTTGGGAGTTTGTCACAATTGGTCCCTCATGGTTATATAAGTCATTGCAATTTTAGTCCATGTGTTTATAAACGTTTGGGGACTTGGCAAAAATACCCCCCAAGTGTTACACTTGTTATTGCATCCATGGTCCTTGTGAGTTACAAGTTTAGAGCCTTGGCAGAAACACCCCTCGTGGTTTATACTTTAGTGAGTTGGCAGTTGTAGTCCCTCACAAGTATCTTCTTTATATCCTTCATTAAATAAGTTAGGGACTTGGCAATTTTGGTCCCTAAACTTATTTTTCTTCACTTTTTGACTTTGGATTTGTCGGGGTTGACTTTGGTTGACTTTTTCAGACTTGGGCTTTGTCTTGACTTTGTCTTTTCCACGCTTTTCCATTCCGTGTCCGGTTTTGTCGTTTATGGCTTCGTTTTCGTCTTTTCTTAGATATCCGTCTTGCACAACACAAGTTAGTCAAACAAGCATATATTTGGCATTTTAAGTCCGTTTTTGGTTATTTTAGCTCGTTTTTAAAGGTAAAAGGTATGTGTAATTAAAAACATACCAAAATCCCCCATACTAAGGTATTGCCGTGTCCTCACGCATCTATGAAGTAAGCATTTAGAAAACTAAGATCCACAATTATCCTCGACTAATTAACCTCGAAAAAGTAGCTAAGTGTTCATCAAGGGAGTTAAAGACCAAAAGTTTAAAAATTCCCCGGTCATTACCATTTTTTAAATATACACCTATTCCTACAACTCTTTTGTGTTATTTCCATTTTTCATTAATTCACTAACTAGAACGTTTTGACTTCGTAGAGAGTTTATTACTTTAAGGGATCATAGAACAAGATGCATTTCGGATCCGAGAAGCCCCCCAAAGGATTAATTCATCGTTGCCGCTACTTTTCACTATTCCAAAACCACGCTTAAAACAAAACACCGTTAATTCTGAGTTTAAGATGCTAACACAACTCATTTTTTGTAATTTGTAAACTTTCACTCCCGACAATTTATATCCAGGCGTATGTGCTATTTGAATTCAACCAGGGATCAATTCTATGTTCACGTTCCACCGAGATGATGAGTTGAAGGCGAGATCATCCCATGTAGCGACTTTCGTCTCGGCACATCCCAACCTTGCGGTTAAGTGACCAGGCTTTTGACACCCCACAGAGACTAGTATCGGGACTCACGGACCTTAGGTTTCATAAACTCTTAGGTTTTCCGTATGCACATAGCTTATAAAATAGAATAGCCAAAGTTCAAAAGCATATTTGAATTTAACAAAAAGAGATCTTTTATTCACACTTAATATTAACCATTTATGCAATTTGTAACCCTCGACCTTTTAGAAGGCTGCAAAAATCATCGGCTTATTTTTTAATTTATTATGTGAGCCGGCAAGATGCAGCAAACTTTTATCAGTCTCGGATTATTATTCTTACTATGGGCTTTCTTTAGAAGGCTGTAACATCGGTTGTGAGCCGGCAAGATACAGCAAACTTTTATCAACCCACAGTTTATATTTATTATATTTTTGCATTTTTCATCATTTTTTTTTTACACATTGGGAAAACGTCTTTTTGAAAAATTCAAGTATAAATTTGAACTAAGTCTAAAGTTTTTGCTATATACTACATAAAAATTATTGATTTAAGTTTAATTTCCAAAAGTAGCACGTATATTAATCAGGTTAGAATCTTATGGGAGAAAAAGCGACAAATTACACACATGAGCTCTTAAGATTTCCAAATAATCCTTGTTTAGCATCCAACTCATACTTAACACTATCATTTTTCGTTCTTCGCAAATATTCGCGAACGCTTAGTCTAAAAGTTAAGGAACAAGCTAGAGCTCAACACGCTCGATCGAGTCAAAATTTACTCTTATTCTACCCAGCAGGAAAGTCAAAATTGTGACAAAACACTTATTTTATTTTTGAAAATTTTTGAATTTTTGAATTTTTTTGAAATTTTGGTGGTAAAAACGGGATTACGTGATAACAACGGCTGCAGGCATAATCAAATCGAAGATCCCCCCATACTAGAATGAAACATTGTCCTCAATGTTTTACGAAGGGTTTCTACGTAAATCCAAGCCGTTATGAACTATGCTTCAAGATAAACGATTAGTCTATAAGATTGGATATCGGAGATTCCCAAATTAAGGTTAAGGATATGTGAATCTCTTGTGATCGAGAGGGACAAAATATCGCGAGCACGAGAGGCTTCAAAATCCGGGCAATCCTGGACAATACAACAAAAACACAAAACACGAGAAATGAAGAGGTGAGCCTCCTCACACAACAAAACACTTATTCATTACTACTAAGCTAGCATACTACTACTACTGATAAACTAGGATAAGCATAGGGTGCCTCCCACGAAGCGCTTATTTTATGGTCACTAACCTTGCCAATTCCCTGACATTTAGTTGTCCCTTAAGAAGGTTTTTGGAGGTCCGGGATATCCATAGCAGGGATATCACCTCCAAAGTAGTGCTTGAGACGATGACCATTTACTTTGAAGTTTGGCCCAGAGTTTTGGGATAACTCAACGGTGCCATACGGGAAAACTTGAACAATGGTAAATGGTCCTGACCAATGGGACTTCAACTTGCCGAAGAAAATTTTCAATATTGAGTTAAAAAGGAGGACTTGATCACCGATGTTGAAAACACGGTTTTTGATCTTTGCATCATGAATCCTCTTAGTTTTCTCTTTGTAGATCAAAGAATTTTCATAGGCTTGATCACGCAGTTCACTTAATTCATTGAGTTGAACTTTGCGTTGATCACCCGCGGTTTTGATATCAAAGTTTGCATGTTTAAGGGCCTAGTAAGCTTTGTGCTCTAACTCAATCGGCAGATGACATGCCTTTCCATATACAAGCTTGTACGGAGTGCACCCGATGGGTGTTTTGTACGCTGTACGGAAGGCCCAGAGAGCGTCATCCAGTTTGTCCGACCAAGAGGCACGATTTTCGCCCACTGTCCTTTCAAGAATTCTTTTTAAACCACGATTCGATACTTCAACCTGCCCACTTGTCTGTGGGTGATACGCGGTGGAGACGCAGAGTGACTCCATAATAAAAGCATGACATTGCAACTGGTCAATGCAAAAAATGTGTTCCACGAGCACTGATGATGGCGACGGGGAGCACCAAATCTGGCAAAGGAAGATTTCAGAAAAGATGCAACTACTCGGGCTACGTTGTGGTGAGCGCCATTGCTTACAACCCAATTATGACATGTAGTCACAGGGCCACAAGAAATTATTTGTTTAGCCTCTAGAAGATGGGAATGGTCCCATGAAATCGATGCCCCAAACGTCAAAGATTTCATAAACTTGGATGGAATTTTGAGGCATCTCATCCCTTTGTGAAATTTTTCTTTGTCGTTGGCACGAGTCACAATTTTTAAGCAACTCATGTGCATCTTTGTATATTGAAGGCCAAAAGAATCCGACATCAAAGACCTTTTTGGCGGTGAGATTTGCACCGTGATGTCCCCCGGTGGGTCTGATCCGTCCAAACTACACCTTAAAATATATATAATATATAATAAAATATAAAATATATATAGTAAGTGTAATCTGAAACACAATCAATGATACCGAGAAGTAGTATAGAGTGTTCCCGGGTCGTTTATCCCCAACGAGGCTGGACTGGAGGATCGATACAGTCGGAAGATTGGAGTTTGAATGAGAAAAATGATTTGAGAGTGAGGAAAGGTAAATTAAACAATAATAAACAAAAACGTTTAAGAAAAACCTAAAAATTACGAAATTAAGCTGAAAAACGGGAGCACGAATCCCGAACAAAGGGGGAAAAACCTAAAATCTTTAAAATTAACCCTACGAAGAAATTTTCACTTCTAAACTACTCTACGGGACAAATAACGAAGAATGAAAAAGACTAGACCGAAAACGGAGTTCGTTTGACCCAAAAACGAGTCAAGACAAAAAACCGCACCCGGACCGTTCTTTAAAAAATGAAAAGTTGTAAAAATGACCCTACGAAAATTTTTAAATTTTTCCTACAAACTATATGACAAAATAAAATTTTCTAAAAAAGAAAAATATTTTTTTTGATAATTTTTGTATTTTTTATGAATTTTTAAAACTTTTAACTAAATTAAATTGTAAAAAATACTAAACTATTTCGAAAAATTCTGAATTTTTTTCTAAAAATACTTTACACTATAAAAATCCTACGAAAAATAAAAAGCTAAAGATTTGCTTATAAATAAGCCCGTAAATAAGCTAATACAGCTTATAGCTTATAAGCCCAAAAACCACCTTAAATACCAAAGCCCTTGAGTCTTTAACGAAAAAGACCCAAGGGCGCAGCGGTATGTGTGGTGTGTATAAAAGGGGGATCGTATCGAGGGGTACCGGGTTCGAGTCTTGCTCACCCGGTTCCCTTGTCTTTCCCTCTTTTTTTTTGGAAAAACTTTGTGAAGCAAAGTTGTTAAGCTCGTGGGGCTTAACAACTTTGTCAACTACGACTTTTTCTAAAAAGCTGTAAATAAGCTAAAAATTAGCTTGTAAAATGACAGTTTGCTAAAAACAAGCTTAATAGCTTAAAAAGCTAAGTCATTTGGACACCTTGGACAAATAAGCTAAGTTTGGACAAAATAAGCTAAAGGGGGTCCTAAGCTAACCTAATAAGCACTAATGAGCTTAAAAGCTAAGACTAAATAAGCTGGGAAAAAGGGGCTTAATGACAGAAACTAAATAGCTTAAAAGGCTAAAATGGCTTAAGGTTTTGGATAAATAAGCTAGGTAAAAGGAGTAATAAGCAAAAATCTTAACAATCTATCCTAAATAAGCTGTAGGAGCACAAAGGAGCTTATGACATAAGCTGAATAAGCCAAAATGAAAATTAAGCAATCCTACACTAACACTAAGCTAAAAACAGTGAAAGGGCTCATTTGAGCTTAAAATTAAGCTATCTAGAAAGCTTACTAAGGGCTGAAACTAAAGGGGCTTATATAAGAGCTTATAAGCTCTCAAGATAAGCCAAGAAATTGGGCTTAAGTACACTAAAAGCTTAAGAAAAAGGGGCTTAAAATCTCCCCTTTGCACCAGGGGAGATTAAAGCTTAACTCAAGTGGCTTATTTGACAGCTTTTTAAAAGCTGTCAAATAAGCTTAAATTAAAAAGAAAAGTGAAAACAGCTAAAGTACCCTAGCTAATGGACTTATGCACCAATTTTTGACTTTTATAAATCATTTTAACTTGCTGATTTTTGATGGTGAAAAAGGCTTTAGCTTTTAAAATTTTAACACTTAAAATCCTTTGTGGTTTTTGACTCAAAAGTCAAAAGACCAAGGGGTTTGTTACAGCTTGTTTCCAACACACAATTAGCACACTTTTTTGAACTACACTCAAAATCCCAAGTGCTTAACTAAATAAGCACTTGTGGTGTTCTTAAAACACACAGTTAAAAAAATGGTTTAGAAAAACTTTGGAAAACAATTTTAAAACTTTAAAACTTATGAAAATAGCTTAAAACAAGCTTAAAACTTAAGCTTAAACTAGCATGATGACCTCAACCCATAGACAAAACCTTTTGACCCGTTTTTAGAGTTGACCCAAACACTACCTTAATTTTTGAAAAGGGTTAAAAAAACTTATAAAAACTAACTAAACTGAAATTTTCAAAGGACTAATAATACTTAAGCTATTTAAGACATTAAAAAGATAAAAAAGAAAAACAAATAAGCACTTAAGTATTAGAATAAGCTAGGGACAGAATTATGCTATTTATGACAGTTTTAGGCAACTTGCATAAAAAATGATATGAAAAGCACTAACAAGCATTCATACACACTAATAAGCATAAAAAGATATTAATAAGCTGAAAATTAAGCTAAATAAGCTGTGCTACAGTAATAAGCCAAAGTTAAAAAGAAATTTTACCTTTAATCCTTTGTTCAAAAGGATTCTTTGAAGCCTAATAAGCTCTAAACCCTACCCTTAGCTTATAAATAAGCTAAAACTAAGCTGAAACCCAATAAGCCATCCATATCAGCTTATTCATCCATGCTTTTTCAATCCAACAGTACCTTTTTTTTTGTAAAATAAATGTGAACAGGTTACAACAACTTATATTGAGAGTTTAAAAGATTTAAAAGGCAATTGTAACTTAGAAAACAAGTAAAGAAAACTTAACTCAATTTCATTAAAATGAAGTACAAGTACAATTAAAAGCTTTGAACTGAAAAACACTTAAAACTATTTAAAAACTACACTTAAACTACATGAACTATATCTGGCCACAATGGGCTTACACTTGCTTTTATAGAAGAAAAACGAGCTAGGGCTTGACTTCTTGTTTTCTTCCTTTGTGCTTTCTTGTAGACACACAAACACAAGTGTGTTTGTTTTGTGAGTGCAAAGAGCAAACAATCCTGGCCTTCAATCTTTCTTGGTTCCCAAACCTTTGATCCGAGCCATTGGTTTAGTCATGGAGAAGTGTGGGATTGCCAAATGGGATTAGGGGTTTAGTGGAGGAGGGGGGAAAGGTTTATCCATGGGGTGGTTTGGGTTGCAGGGTAAAGGGAAGGGAGTGAACCCGTGATTTGGTCCTGGGTTTTTGGGATTCAAAAATGGCGGGAAAACATGTTATGAAAAGGTTAGGGGTGACAGGGTGTGGGTTTGGGGAATTGGCAAAACAACCCCCCAAGGGTTATATGACCCTTTGCACCGTACGTCCTTGTGTTGTTATAGTTTTGGGGACTTGGCAAATTAAGTCCCCAAAAGTTATAACAACAATTGCACCACTCGTCCTTATGGTGTTAAGGTTTAGGTTTTTGGCAGTTTCACCCCTTGGAGTATAACTTTGGCATATTGGCAGTTTAAGCCCTTGTCTTCATTTTTCTCTTTTCTTCTTTAAATATAAGTTTAGGGATTTATAAGTTTAGTCCCTAAACTTATATTTCTTGACTTTTGGCCTCGGGGTTGACTTGGGTTGACTTTGACTTTGACCAGTTGACTTTTCTGTTGACTTTTTGACTTGATTGACTTTTCGGCTTCGATTTGGCTTTGTCTTTCACAGTCTTTTCCATTCCGAGTCCGGTTTTGTCGTTTTGGCTTGTTATTATCGTCCTTTTCTTAGATATCCGTTCCTGCACAATACAATTAGCAAAACAAGCGTATATTTGGCATTTTAAGTCCGTTTTTGGTTATTTTAGCTCGTTTTTAAAGGTAAAAGGTATGTGTAATTAAGCACATACCAAAATCCCCCATACTAAGGTATTGCCGTGTCCTCACGCAATGTTATGAAGTAAACATTTACGAAAACTAAGAATCTCAATCCCCCTCGACTAATAACTTTGAAATAAGTGTTCGTCAAGGGAAACTAAAGAATCAAAAGCTTCGACAAGTCCCGTTTTCACCATTTTTTTATCTATACACTAACTATCCCTAATATTTTTGGATTTTCCTTTTTCTTTTCTTGACTACCTGTTTGACTTCCTTTATTTTATCAACATTGGGATCATAGAATGAGAAACGCCCATAGAATAATCTACGGATGTCCTGACGGATAAATTCATCGTCCCCGATTTTTCACTAGTTTCACCAAGACAAATAAATCAAGAACATGTCAATATAAGTCTAAATGCTAAGCACTCATACTTATGACTTGTGAACTTTTAACTCCCAACATGAATATATGATTTAAATGTGTGTACTCATTTCAACCTCAACCATAGATCAACTTATTTCCAATAGTCCGTGATTCAAGATGAAATCATGACTCAAAGCGACATCTTATAGACCTTGTGACTTGATTTAAAGAACGAGATGGAACTGTAGAACTTTTGCAAAGGTGAATGGAGGAATAAAAGGGGGGGGGGGGGGGGGGGGGGGGGGGGGGGGGGGGGGGGGGGGGGGGGGGGGGGGGGTAAAAAAAAATTTTATATATAAAAAAAAAAAAAAAAATTTGGGTTATATATTATATGGGAGGATGATGTATCATATTAATTTATTAAAGCGAGTATGAGTTGATTAGGTGATATAAATTCCCAGGCTCGCTCCATAGTAGGATATCACAACCAACGACCGGTGTTCTTAGTTTGAAAACCCACCCCGTTGCTAGCGTAGTGGGAAATCACATCAACACCTTCTTCCTAATATGGCTAAGGATTGGTGTTTTAGTTTGAACCCTCACCTAGACCTCGCTTCCTGGTGAGATATCACAACACACCAAATCCCTAGAAGTAAAGATGTCTTAGTTGAACCCCCCCCTCTGGTTAGCGAGTGGATTATCACGACACATCTTTACTTGTTTCCAATAACAAATGTATGCTTCATTGGCATAATTTTCAATATACATGCATTTTGCATTCATACTTCATTCATGCTTCTTTGCATTTAACTTTCGAATTATTCAAGAACAGAAAAATCTCGTTTTAAAGAATCAAGTTACAAATTTGAAGCTTTTTCTAAAAACATTGATTGACTTAGTTGAATTGAATTGAGCACGTATGATTAGGTGGATTAGAAGCTAATGGGAAGAAAACGAAACACATTACTCAATAAGTTTTTAGAAGAACTAGCTCAGCACATAAACTTATAAAATTTTTAACTCTCATCACTTCTTGTTTTTCACACTTTCTTAAAATTCGAACGCTAATCGAATTCGAGAAACTTAGCCTATATGGTAAGTTGAGGAACTAGCTAGGGCTCAACACGCCCGATCGAGTCAAAAATTATTCTCATTCTACCCATTAGGAAAGTCAAAACTGTGACAAAACACTTATTTTATTTTTGAAAATTTTTTAATTTTTTTCATTTTTTTGGTATTTTTGCAAAAATTTGGTGGTAAAAACGGGATTACGTGATAACAACGACTGCAGGCAAAAATCAAATCGAAGATCCCCCCCCCATACTAGAACTAAACATCGTCCTCGATGTTTCAAAGGGGTACCTACGTAAATCTAAGGCCGTTTATGAAGTGTGCCAAAAGATAAAACGTTAGTCGATTAGATTTGGATACTGGATTCCCAAACTGAAGCTGAGGATGTGAAACTCATGTGGATACTGCAAGCACGAGAGTCTTCACAATCCGGGAAATCCTGGACATACAATACAAAGCACACAAAACATGGACAAAACACGGGTAATGGAAAAATGCAAGCCTTCTCACACAAAAAACACTTATTAGCATAAAGAAAGAAGATAGACTGGATAAGCATGGGGTGCCTCCCACGAAGCGCTTGTTTAGGGTCCCGACGCTTGACCCGTCCCCCGAATTTATTGGTCCATGGGGAACGTTTGGAGATCCGGGACAACCTCGGTTGGTATGTCCCCTCCAAAGTAGTGTTTTATACGATGACCATTCACTTTAAAGTTGGGCCCGGAGTTTTGAGATAACTCGACGGTGCCATAAGGAAAAACTTGGACAATGGTGAATGGTCCACTCCAACGGGATTTCAATTTACCCGAGAAAATCTTTAGTCTAGAGTTGAAGAGGAGGACACGATCACCAACGTTGAAAACGCGGTTTTTGATCTTAGCATCGTGTATCCTCTTGGTTTTCTCTTTATAGATCAAAGAGTTTTCGTAGGCTTGATCACGAAGTTCATTTAGTTCATTCAGTTGAACTTTCCTGTGATCACCCGCAGTTTGAACATCAAAATTTGTATGCTTGAGGGCCCAGTAGGCTTTGTGCTCTAACTCGATCGGTAGATGACATGCCTTCCCGTACACTAACGTCATTGCAAAAATGGGTTCACTCGATCACTGATGATGGACGGGAGCACCAAATCAGGCAAAGAGAGATTTAAAGAAGTTGCAAACTATCGGCGTCGTTGGTGGGGAGGCGCCTTTGCTTCAACCATTTGACAGTTTGTTGAAGCCACAAGTATGTATTTGTTGCTTTAGAAGATGGGAAGGGTCCCATGAAGTCGATGCACCCAAGCGTCAAAGATGTCCATAAACTTGGATGGACATTTTGATGGGCATCTCATCCCCCTTTGTGAAATTTTTCCTTGTCGTTGGCACGAGTCACAATTTTTAACCAACTCGTGTGACACTCTTGTATATTGAAGGCCAAAAGAATCCGGCATCAAAGACCTTTTTGGCGGTGAGATTTGCACCATGATGTCCCCCGGTGGGTCCATTGTGGCAAGCTTTGAGAATGTCGAGAGCTTCCTTGCCGTGCACACACCGCCGGATCATTTGATCCGCACAGATTTTGAACAAGAAGGGGTCATCCCAGAAATAGTGTTTGACATCTTTGAAAAACTTGTTTTTCTGTTGGGATGACATTCCCTTGACAACGAAGTTCCCCGCATGGTAGTTTGCGAAATCTGCAAACCATGGGTAACTATCAGCACGAAGAGCAACCGATCCAAGAGTTTCGAGAGGGAATGTTTCAGTGATTTCCTTGTTCTCGAGTTTATCTTGATGAGGGTTCTCAAGTCTGGAAAGATGATCGGCGGCCAGATTTTCTGCTCCTTTTTTGTCTCGAATGATAACATCAAATTCTTGGAGCAAAAAGGGATCCACCGCATCAGTCTTGCTTAGCAGCTTTCTTAGCGAAGTGATTCTTTTATAGCAGAATCGGTCGGTATACTCTATGCTCTGAGACAAAACAAGTACTGACCAAAACTTCTCAAAGCTATACACCACCCGGCCTAGTATTTCTTTATTGTCGGTCGTAGTGTAGTGTGCTAGAGTTCGGTCATGGTTTGATGGCCTAGTGGATTGGTTGAAAATGCTTGTTCTTTCGTTGCCCTAGGACTGCCCCAATTGCAAAATCACTTGCATCACACATGAGTTCGAAGGGCAAGTCCCAGTCGGGAGCAATCAAAATCGGAGCCTCAGTCAATTTTCTTTTAAGTGTATTAAAGGATTCGATACACTCTTTTGAGAAGAAAAATGGAGTCTCTTTTTCAAGCAAATGAGTCATTGGGCGGGCTATCTTGGAGAAGTCTTGTATGAATCGTCGGTAAACGGATGTTCCCACGACTAACTTCGGAACACCTTTCACAGTAGTCTGGGTGAGGGAGCTTGGCAGAAACGTCAACTTTAGCTCTATCGACCTAATTCATGATTTGAGATTTTGTGGTCCAAGAACAATCGCCTTCTTTTACCCTGAAAATGCTTTTCTCCCAGTTGAGGACCACAATTGGTTGTCTGCACACCGTTTCAACATTTTGTACAGATGGGATAGGATGTAGAGAAAGAATACCTATGAATGAAAAGTCATCCATAAACACTTCTCGTTTTTTCGATCATGTCATGGAAGATTGCAACTTAATCGTTGGAACGTGCCAGGTGCATTGCATATCCCAAAGGGCATGTCGGACGATAGGGCAAATGTTTCCGTCATGGCAAGAAATAGGTTGTCTTTTCTTGGTCCTTCGGGTCTATAGGAATCTGGAAAAATAACCCGAAAAGCCATCGAAGAAACAATAGAATTGGTTTCTCGCAAGTCTTTCGAGCATTTGGTCCATGAAGGAAAGTGGGAAGTGGTCCGTCGGGTAGCCTCATTCAACTTTCTGTTGTCGATGAACTCTCCACCTGTGACCACAATCGATTCGGTTATAGAATCATTTTCATCAGTTTTCACGACGGTCATGCCACCCTTTTTTGGTACACAATGCACCGGGCTTACCCATGGACTGTTAGAGATCGGATAAATCAATTCGGCGTCAAGAAGCTTTTCAACTTCTTTCTTGATGACGTCGTGGATTTTTGGGTTTACCCGTCTTTAATGCTAAACAGTAGGTTTGTAGTCGTTTCATGAGAATTTTGTGTGTACAAAACTCTGGGTTGATACCCTTGATATCTGAAAGTTTCCAAGCGATGGCTCGCTTGTGGGACTTAAGAACCTCGATTAGAGCTGCCTTTTCCTCATTTTTCAAGTCTTTTGCAATAATGACGGGTAACTTATCATCACATCCAAATAATGCTATTCTAGAAATGAGGTGGCAAGTCCTTGAGTTCAACCTCAGGGGGCTCATTAACAGAAGAATTTTCATGATTTGCTTCACAAATCTTAAGATCTTTTCGAGTGTCAGGAAAGTAATTTCCTTGAAGAGGTGGTGATGGTTCACTATTTAGAATTGCTTCGAGGAGAAGAATGTCCCCTCATGGGTACAATACGTTGGATAACTTTGGTGAAGTTGGATCATCCTCTAAAGCAAGGAAAGAGTCGGCTTCTTCGAAAAGGAGAAAGTCACTGTCCCCGAATGGAGTTAAGGTTGGAGAAGAAGTAGAGACGATTGGATCATAGTAAGGAGTGGGATTGCCACTCGAGATCACATTTGAGAAACCAAGAACTTCTTGAGAGTATTCTTCACAAGCCATATCAATGACGTCAATTCGGTTGCCGTCATATGATTGTAGTCAGCCGTGTACCTCGAAGTTTGGTCCAGATTGAATGTAATGGCCTCTCTGCCAACACGAAGGGTTATCTCACCTTCGTATACATCGATTAATGCACGACTTGTCTTTAAGAAACTCCTCCCGAGAATTAAGGGTACTCGGGGGTCTGGCTCAAAATTGACGACTACGAAATCTGCAGGAAATTGGAACTTTCCCACCGTCACATAGACGTCTTCAGCGATACCGATTGGTTCAGAGATTGAATGGTCCGCTAACTCAAGCGTCATGCAAGTCGGGGTTAGTTCAGAAAGAGAGAGAGTTTTCCAGACGGAATATGGCATAAGATTAATGCTTGCACCAAGATCGGCCAAGGCGTTGCATGTATTAATCCCGGAAAATTCACATGGAATGAGAAATCGGCCAGGGTCTCCAAGTTTCTTTGGTAACTTGTTTAGGATGACGGCTGAGCAATTCTCATTCAACGGGGTTCTAGCCATTTCACTCAACTTTTCCTTGTTTCCGATTAAGGTTTTTAGAGTCGAGGCAAATTTTGGCATGAGCATCAAGGCATCCGTAAAGCTAATTTCGAAACTCAAATCCCGAAAGATTTCATAGAATTTCTCAATTTGGTCGTTAGCTTTCTCACGGCGTCTTTCATCATTTCTTCTTGAAGGAAATGGAATTGATGCTTTTTGGTTAGGCTTTAAAGCACTAACTGGAGCATTAACGGGCTCAGAGATTGATTCATGATGGACAACAGGGACAACCGGAGGTTGGATGTCTTCGGTGCTTCCATTATTAGTAGGAGGCATCGTATCCTTTGTGACCTCGGGTTTACGTTCTACTACTTTAGGAGAGGAAGTAGTATGAATCGTGGGTCCCTTGTAAGCTACACCACTTCGAGTGGTAATACCCTTTAAATCCTCCTTCGAGTTTGAACTAAGTCTAAAGTTTTTGCTATATACTACATAAAAATTATTGATTTAAGTTTAATTTCCAAAAGTAGCACGTATATTAATCAGGTTAAGAGCTTATGGGAGAAAAAGCGACAAATTACACACATGAGCTCTTAAGATTTCCAAATAATCTTTGTTTAGCATCCAACTTATACTTAACACTATCATTTTTCGTTCTTCGCGAATATTCGCGAACGCTTAGTCTAAAAGTTAAGGAACAAGCTAGAGCTCAACACGCTCGATTGAGTCAAAATTTACTCTTATTCTACCCAGCAGGAAAGTCAAAATTGTGACAAAACACTTATTTTATTTTTGAAAATTTTTAAATTTTTTTCATTTTTTTTTGAAATTTTGGTGGTAAAAACGGGATTACGTGAGAAACAACGGCTGCAGGCACAATCAAATCGAAGATCCCCCCATACTAGAATGAAACATTGTCCTCAATGTTTTACGAAGGGTTTCTACGTAAATCTAACCGTTTTATGATAATGCCTAAAGAAAACGTTAGTCGATCAGAATTAGGATATCGGGATTCCCAAATGAAGCTGATGATTGTAATGCCATTGTATCGAAGGACAAATTACCGCGAGCACCGAGAGGCTTCAAAAAACTGGGAAACATCCTAGACAAAATATCACAACAACTCAAAACATGAAAAGGAAGATGCAAGCCTCCTCCACAACAACAAAACACTTATTCTTACTACTAAGCTATGCATACTACTAAACGAGATAAACTAGGATAAGCAGGGTCCATCCCACAAGCGCTTGTTTTAGGTCACTAAGCTTGACCCAATTCCCTGAATTCAGTTGCCTTAGTGGAAGGTTTGGAGGTCCGGATATCATAGCAGGGATAATCACCATCTAAGAGTGCTTTGAGACATGACCAATTTACTTTGAAATTTGCCGGAGTTTTTGGGATTAACTCAACGTCATACGAAAACTTAAACAATGGTAAATGGTCCTGACCAACGGGACTTTAACTTGCCGGAGAAAATTTTCAATCTTGAGTTAAAGAGGAGGACTTGATCACCGACGTTGAAAACGCGGTTTTTGATCTTTGCGTCATGAATCCTCTTAGTTTCTCTTTGTAAGATCCAAATAATTTTACATAGATGATCACGCAGTTCACTTAATTCATTGAGTTGAAATTTTGCGTTATCACCCGCGGTATTGAGATCAAATTATGCATGTTAAAGGGCCTATAAGCATTGTGCTCCAAATCAATCGCAGATACATGCCTTCCATATACAACTTGTAACGGAGTGCAACCCGAAGGGTGTTTTGTACGCTGAACTGAAGGCCAAGACGTCATCCATTTTTCGACCAAGAGGCACGATTTTCGCCCACTGTCCTTTCAAGAATTCTTTTTAAACCACGATTCGATACTTCAACCTGCCCACTTGTCTGGGGGTGATACGCGGTGGAGAGACGATGAGTAACTCCATATTTAAGCATGACCTTTGCAAACTGGTCATTGCAAAAATGGTGTTCCACATCACTTGATGATGGCACGAGGGGCAACCAAATCTGCAAAGAGAGATTTAAGAAAATTGCAAACTACTCTGGCGTCGATGTGTTATCGCCAATGCTTCAACCCATTTTGACAAATAGTCGACCGCCACGAGTATGTATTTGTTGCCTCTAGAAGATGGGAACGGTCCCATGAAGTCTATGCCCCAAACGTCAAAGATTTCACATACTTGGATGGAATTTTGAGGCATCTCATCCCTTTGTGAAATTTTTCCTTGTCGTTTGGGCACGATCGCATTTTTTAAGCGCAACTCGTGGGCATCTTGTATATTGAAGGCCAAAAATCCGTCATCAAAGACCTTTTTGGCGGTGAGAATTGCTCCGTGATGTCCCCCGGTGGGTCCCCATTGTGCAACTTCGAGAAAGTCGAGAGCTTCTTTGTCGTGCACCCCGCCGAACATTGATCCCGCCCAGATTTTGAACAAGAAGGGGTCCATCCCAGAAGTAGTGATTTGACTCTATGAAAAACTTGCTTTCTGTTGGATGACATTCCTTTGACAATGAAAATCCCCGCATGATATCTTGCGAATCTGCAAACCATGGTACTATCAACACGAAGAGCAACCGTCCAAGAAATTCGAGTGGAAATGTTTTCGTGATTTCCTGTTCTCGAGATTATCTTGATGTAGGTTCCTCAATCTGGAAAGATGATAGGCGGCCAGATCACTCTCCCTTTTTTGTCTCTGATGACAACATCGAATTCTTGGAGCAAGGATCCACCGCATCAGTCTTGGCTTAGCATCCTTTTTAGCAAGAATAACTTTATAGCAGAATGGTCGGTATATACACTAGGCACTTAGACAAAACGAGATATTAACCGCAGTTTCACAAAAGCTTGCACTACGGCAAGTAAGTCTTTTCGGTCGTATGTAGTGTGCTTGAGCTTCAGTCATGGTTTTTACTGCATATTAAATTGTTGGAAAATGCTTGTTATTTCGTGCCCTAGGACTGCCCCAATTTGCAAAATCACTTTGCATCACACAAGAGTTCGAAGGGCAAGTCCCAGTCGGGAGCAATCCAAAACGGAGCCTCAGTCAATTTACTTATTAGAGTATTAAAGATTCGATACACTCATTTTGAGAAGAAAAATGGAGTCCTCTTTATCAAGCATGGGGGGGGGTGGGGGGGTGGGTGGGGGGGGGGTGAGTCATGGAGCAAGGCTATTTTTGAGAATCTTTGTATGAAACGTCAGTAAAAACTGGCATGCCAAGAAAACTTCGGACACCTTTCACATTAGTCGGGGGATGAGCTTGGCGATAACGTCCAACTTTAGCTCCGTCGACCTCAAATCCCGACAATTGAGAGATTTTGAGTGATCAAGAAACAATGCCTTCTTTACCATGAAAAGGCTTTTCACCCAGTTGAGGACCAAAATTGGTGTCTTCACAACCGTTATTACATTTTGTCCCAAGTGGGTATAGGCAAGTAGATAAAGAATCTCCCGTAATACTGAAAGTCATCCATAAACACTTTCCAACGTTATTTCGATCATGACGTTGAAGATTGCCATCATACATCCGTTGGGAACATGCCAGTGCATTGCATACCCAAAGTCATGCGACGATAGGCAAATGTTCCGTATGGCAAGTAAAGGGTTGTCTTTTCTTGGATCTTCGGTCTATGATCTATAAATAACCCGAAAAGCCATTGAGGAAAACAATAGTATTGGTTTCCCGCGAGTCTTTCGAGCATTTGGTCCATGAAGGGAAGTGGAAAATGGTCCTTTCGGGTACCCTTCATTTACTTTCCTATTGCGATCATACTCTCGCACCCTGTGACCAATCGGAGTTGTATAAAATCATTTTCATCGTCTTTTACGACGGTCACGCCATCCTCTTCCTTCATAAACACAATGCACCGGCTTACCCATGGACTGTCAGATGACTGATAAAGTTAATCCGGCGTCAAGAAGCTTTTTCAACCTTCTATTCTTGATGACATCATGGATTTTTGGATTACCCCCTTTGAAGTTAACCTTCGTTTTCGTAGTCCCTCCATGAGATTTTTTGTGGTATAAAACTCTGGGTCAATACCCTTAATATCAGAAAGTTTCCAAGCGATGGCTCGCTTGTGAGACTTTAGAACCTCGATTAGAGCGGCCTTTTCATCATTCTTTAAATCTTTTGCAATTATGACGGGCAACTTGTCGTTACCTTCTAGAAATGCATATTCTAAATGAGGTGGCAAGTCCTTGAGTTCAACCTCAGGGGGTTCATTAACTGAAGAGTTTTCATTGTTTGCTTCACAAATTTTAAGATCTTTTCAAGTTTCTGGAAAATAACTTCCTTGAAGAGGTGGTGAGGGATTCACTATTAAGAATTGCTTCGAGGAAAAATATCCCCATCAGGTTCATAAATATGTTGGATCACCTTCCGTGAAGTTTGGATCATCCTCTATAGCACGAAAGATTCAGCTTTCTCGAAAAGGAGAAAATCACTGTCCCCCAAATTAGAGTTTAAAGTCGAAGAAATAGTAAAGATGATTGGATCATAAGTAAGGAGTGGGATTGCACTCTACAGTCCTATTTGAGAAACCAAGAAACTTCTTGAGAGTATATCTTCACATGCCAATTCAATGACGTCGATTCGGTTTGCCGTCATATGATTGTAATTGGCCGTGTATCTCGAAGTTTGGTCCAGATTGAAGGTGATGGCCTCTTTGCCAACACGAAGGGTTATTTCACCTTCGTAAACATCTATTAATGCACGACTGGTCTTTAAGAAACTTCTCCCGAGGATTAAAGGTACTCGGGGGTCTGGCTCAAAATCAACGACCACAAAATCTGCCGGAAACTGGAACTTTCCCACCATTAAACGGACGTCTTTAGCAATACCGATCGGTTCAGTGATTGAACGGTCTGCTAGCTCTAGCGTCATGCAGGTTGGGGTTAGTTCGGGAAGAGAGAGATCTTTCCAGACGGAATATGGCATAAGATTAATGCTTGCGCCGAGATCGGCCAAGGCGTTGCATGTATTAATCCCAGAAAATTCACATGGAATGAGAAATCGGCCAGGGTCTCCAAGTTTTCTTGGTAACTTGTTTAGGATGACTGCTGAGCAATTCTCGTTCAATGGAGTTCTAGCCATTTCACTCAACTTCTCTTTGTTTCCGATTAAAGTTTTTAGAGTCGAGGCAAATTTCGGCATAAGGGTCAAGGCATCCGTAAAGCTAATTTTGAAACTCAAATCTCTAAAGATTTCGTAGAATTTCTCAATTTGATCGTTAGCTTTTTCACGGCGCCTTTCATCATTTCTTCTTGAAGGAAATGGAATTGATGTTCGTTGGTTAGGCATCGGAGCACTAACGGGATCAACATCGGGCTCGAAGATTGGATTTTGAGATTGGACTTGAACTTGGAGGTCTTCGGTGCTTCTGTTATTAGTAGGAAGCATCATGTCCTTTGTAACCTCGGTATCACGATTCATTACTTTCATAGAAGAAGATAAAGTGGGTCCTTGATATGCAACACCACTTCGGGTGGTGATACCTTTCAAATCTTCCTTCGGGTTGGTAATGGTGTTACCCGGGAGAGTTCCCGAACCTGAAGTAGAGGCGGTATTAGAAGTCACGAACTTGGAAAGCATGTCCGTTAAATTGGCCATTTGGTTTTGCAAGGTTTGGCCTTGGTTTTGCATGTTCCTCAGAACTGCATCATTAGCCTTGACGTAGTTGTCAAAATCAGTTTTGGACACACCATGTGTCTGAGGAACAGGAGCTTGGTAAGCTGGTGGTTGATTAACCTGGGGATGGTAAATTTGGCTTTGGTTGAAATTGTTCCCTCGGTTTTGATTGTAATTGTTTCCCCGATTGAAATTGTTTTGATTATTTCCTTGATGGCTTTGAATGGGAGGAAAACCGGGAGGTCGAATTTGATTTGCAACCATCTGAGGTCGGTAACCGGTATTTCCTTGGTTGAAATTTGCCGCAGCGGCTTGTGACACATACTCTTGGATATTGTCACGATAAATGTTGCCATCGGTGGCTGGACAATTTTGGTAAGAATGACCACCCCCACAAGTTACACAACTTTGCTCAACCGCTTTTACGGGAGCTGGGGTTGGATTCTGTGAGCTGGAGTTGGGATTGAATATTTTCTATCAAGGAGCAATGCCTTTGACCAATCTTTGAGTTCGGAGACATCGGGAGAGATACCGGAGGTGGAAGTGCTTGTACTCACTTTAGCAACAACGGGTTTGCTTCGTGAATTACGAACTTTGGATTTGCTCTCGATGATTTTTAGACATTCTCGGGGCATTTTATCCAAAAAGTTACCACCTGCGGCGGAATTCAATGAATCTTGATCATTTGAGTTCAAGGCATTATAGAATGTATCGAGTTGATGTAATTCTGAAAACCCATGATGCGGGCATGCCCTAAGAAGATCATTGAAACGGTCCCATGCTTCATAAAACGATTCGTCAAATCTTTGCTGAAATCTCGTGATTTCATTTCTAAGATTTGTCGTTTTAGAGGGAGGAAAGAATTTGTTAATGAATTTCGACACAAGATCATCCCATGTAAGAATCGATCGAGGGGGTTCTTTGTCAAGCCAAATCCGGGCTGCTCCCTCGAGGGAAAATGGGAAAAGCATAAGCTTAACCGACGTACTCGGGACGTTCGGGAACTTCATCGTAGAAGTGATCTTGTTGAAATATCGGATGTGAGCATGTGGGTCTTCTTTATCATGTCCAAAAAATTGCTTGTTTTGAACAAGATTAAGTAGACCATGCTTGATCTCAAAATTGTTTGCGTTGATCTCGGGAACAACGATTGCATCCTCGTAACCCTCGGTGGGTGCTTCGAGCAATTGAGCCATAGTACGATTATCGTCCATCGTAACTATGGGAGGATTGAAAGTTTCTTGATTGTTAGTTGGTTTCTCAAGATTTGGTGATTCAACAGAAGTTTGTCGGACTTGTGGTTGTCGACGTCTACGGGCTTGAGAACGAGTGCGCATGCACAAAATAGAAATTTAAAAAGAAAATTTACACTAATTTTTTTGGTTTTTTAATGATTTATTCACAATTGATTTTACCGGACAATGAGATAAGACAACTTCCACCAAATAATCTACTTACTTCACGGTAGCTCTCAAAAAGATAAACGCACAGGTGAGCGGAGGAGTAGGAATAGCGCGAAGCTTATTTCTCCTTTCGGGTCGTAGTTCCTCGGAACAACCCTCCTTATACCCACTTTATAGTTTGTTTAACTTTTCAAGGTGAGCCGTATGTCGTAAGAGACACAAATGGCAAGTTTTTAAATCTTTTGTTCGAGTTGGGAACCAACAAGTTCACCGGAAGTTATTATGATAATACCTCAGTTGAGAATATTATATTTTGGTATTTTACCAATTTGTGAATTTTATTGATAATTAAAGACAATGTTTTTATCTTTTTGGTTTTTTTTTTTTTTTTAAATGATAATTATACTAAAAGAAAATGAAAATATTTTTGTACTTTTTATTTTTATTTTTTTATATGATAATATTCACAGATTCAAACACAAATGCCAAACGTAACGATAAACGGTTTCACAGCCTCCCCGGCAACGGCGCCAAAAATTGATCGATGCCAAACTACACCTTAAAATATATATAATATATAATAAAATATAAAATATATATAGTAAGAATAGTCTAGAAACAAAATCAATAAAACCGAGAAGTAGTATAGAATGTTCCCGGGTCGTTTATCCCCAACGAGGCTGGACTGGAGAATCGATACAGTCGGAAGATTGGAGTTTGAATGAGAAAAATGATTTGAGAGTGTGGAAAGTTAAATTAAACAATAACAAACAAAAACGTTTAAGAAAAACCTAAAAATTATGAAATTAAACTAGAAAACGAGAGCACGAATCCCGAACAAAGGGGGAAAAACCTAAAATCTTCAAAATTAACCCTACGGAGAAATTTTCACTTCTAAACTACTCTAGGAGACAAATAACGAAGAATGAAAAAGACTAGACTGAAAACGGAGGTCGTTTGACCCAAAAACGAGTCAAGACAAAAACCGCACCCGAGCCCGTTCTTTAAAAGTCAAAAAGTTACAAAAATGACCCTACGAAAATTTTTATATTTTTCCTACAAACTATATGACTAAAGAAAATTTTCTAAAAAAGAAAAATATTTTTTTGATAATTTTTGAATTTTTTATGAATTTTTTAAACTTTTAACTAAATTAAATTATAAAAAATACTAAAAGTTTATAAAAAATTATGAAAAATTTATATAAAATCTATTCTAATGACAGAATCCTAAGAAAATTTTGAAAACCAAAATTCGGCTTATAGATAAGCCGTAATAAGCTAAAACAGCTTATTAAAGCTTAAGCCCAAAAACCCCCTTAAATAACTAACCACTTGGGACTTTAATGAAAAAGTCCCAAGGGCGCAGCGGTAAGAGAGGTTTACAAAAGAGAGGTGTACGAGGGTAGAGACCCGGGTTCGAGTCTTGCTCACCCGGGTCACCCCTTGTCTCCTTTCTTTTTTTTTTTTTTTTTTGAAAAACTTTGTGAACCAAAGTTGTTAAGCTTATTGAGCTTAACAACTTTCAAAACTACCACCTTTTTTGAAAAGCTAAGAATAAGCTTGAAAAGAGCTTTTAAGTACGACAGTTGGCTTAAATGAGCTTAAGACTAAAAAAAACTAAGTCTTTTGGACTTTTTGAGAAAATAAGCTAAACTTGGACAAATAAGCTAAAGGGGGATATTATCTATCTATCCTAAATAAGCACTTAAAACTAAAATGTGACAACTAAATAAGCTGAAAGAGAGCTTAAACGACAGAAAGCTAAACTAAGCTAAAAAAAACTACTAACTGTTTACTCTAAATAAGCAAGGAAAATGGAAAATAAGCACTCATAACTTAACACTCAAACAAAATAAGCTATTAGGAACACAAATGAGCAAGTGGGATAAGCTCAATAAGCCCAAGAGTAGCTTAATACCCACAACAGTACTAACTAAAGAGTTAGTACTGTTGGTGTAGAATTTGGGCTTAACACCTCAATAAGCAAAGGAAAAAGGGAATAAGCTATCTAAAGCCATTAACATACCTAATAAGCTACTAAGAACCTGAATTCAACAACTAAAAAGCTCTTAATAAGCTAGAAAGAAAATAAGCAATCCCTACACTAGAGCTAAGTAAAAACAGTCAAAGGGGTTCTTTGAGCTTAAAAATAAGCTATCAAAAGGGCTTTCTAAAGTCTGAAACTCAGGGAACTTAACAAAGAGCTTATTGGCTTTTTAGAAAAGCCAATAACTCATGCTGAGGTTAACTAATAAGCTAGATGGGTGGGCTTAAAGTTCACCCCCTAGCACCAGGGGAGAATTAAGCTAAAACAAGGGCTTAATTTGACAGCTTATTTTAAGCTGTCAAATAAGCTCAAAATAAAAAGAAAAGTTGAAACAGATCTAGAGTGGCTTAAAGTGAGCTTATGCTCAAATTTTAAGCCCCTAAACACAAAGAAAACATGCTGATTTTTGAAAATGAAAAATGGGCTTTTTGCTTAAAAAAATTGACACTTAATCTTTTTGGCAGGTTTGACTCAACAAGTCAAATGACCAAAGGATTTTTGACAGCTTGTTTAAACACACAAAAGACACTCTTTTTAAAGCACAACTCAAATATACAATGGCTTATCCAAATAAGCCATTGTATCCCTTTTTTTAAAAACCACAATTTTGACAGTAGCTAAAAAAACTTTGAAAAACAGTTTTGAGCTTAAAGATTTTGGAAAACAGGCTTGAATAAGCTTAAAAACTTAAGCTAAAACTCACTTGTTGACCACAACCCATACAAAACTTATTTTGACCCGTTTTCATTGTTAACCCAAACACCCCCTTAATTTCTAATTTTTGACTTTTAAGCTTAAATTAGAACTAAAAACTTAAAAGGAAGCAAAAACAGATTAATAACTAACCATTTAACAAGCAAATAAACAAATGATAATAAGAAATAAGCAATAATAAGCACTTAAATAAGCTATAAGCTATGTAACAGTAACAAGAGACTTAAAACTTACCAAAGTCCAAATGCATAGGTACTTAACACTAATCCTAAACCCCCTAGTCCTTTGTGATTCTGAATACACCCAAAACCCAAGGTCTCTTCCAGGTTTAGACCATGCTTCCTTTTGCTTATCAACAACAAAAATATAAATAGCTTTTTTGGACAGAATTTAGATGGAACTTAAATAACTTTTCATTGAACTTTAAAAGAGTACAATGCTATTTTAACGGAGGTAAAACTTAGATGAACTTACAATGAGCTTAAAAAAACTTTAAAATTACAAATTATCTAAAACCAAAAAAACTACTCTTTCATTTCTGTCTTCTGCCCTTTTATAGCACAAGGTTTGTGCTTCCTGTGTTTGTTGTGTGAGAGGGAGTTGAGAGTCTTCAAAGCTTCAATCCTGGCCCTCCCTTTTTGCTTGTGTTTCTTTAGAAGCCATCCGAGCCCTTGATTTTGTCTAGGATTTGGTGAGGATTGCCAGCTTGGCAATTTGTAGCTGGGAAAGCTTAGTGGAGGGGGGGTGATGTTTATCCATGGGGTTGTTTGGGTTTGCAGGATAAAACGGAGGAAGAAGACCCGTGATTGGGTCTTGGGGTTTAAAAAAGGCGGGAAAAGGAGTTTTATAAAGGACAGGGCACGGGTTTGGGTTTTGGGCAAAAAGGACCCCTCAACTTATATAAGTTGATTACATGAAAGGTCCTTGTGGTGGTGTAAGTTTTAGGAAATTGGCCGAAATGCCCCCTCAGGTTATATATGATCATTACACCACAAGTCCTTGTTAGTTATAAGTTTGGAAAGGTGGCAGACTTGGCCCTTGGGGTATCTCTTTGGGCATTTGACAGCTTTGCCCCTTCTCTTTATTTTCTTCTTTTCTTCTTTTTAAATAAGTTTAGGATTTGGCAATTTAAGTCCCTAAACTTATTTTTCTTCACTTGTTGACTTCTGGATTTGTCAGGGTTGACTTGGGTTGACTTTTTTTTTTTCACACTTTTCCATCCGTGCCCAGTTTTGTCGTTTTTTGCTGGTTTTTCGGATGTGTTTCCCGGGCGTGTAGTGGCCGTATAGGTAATTCGCGTCCGTCGGTTTTCTCCGTAATTAACAGTGCTGTAGTTGGGAGGGGTTCGTTGCGCGTAGTGGGTAAGCGTGGCCCGTCGGTAGTGTTTGTGGCGTACCCCCGTCGGTATTAAGTCGGCGTTCTCAGTTTTCTGTGGCGTCGGTTAGCCGGGTGCCGTCCGTGAAACGCCGTCGGCGCCGGTCAGGTCCACCGTTAGGTAGGTGCGTATAACTGGGTACACGTTCGTGGCCTCGTTTTCCGTGGCGGTCCCGAGATTTTCGCGTACCGGCGTCGCCCGTAGGACGTCCCCCCCCCCTCCCCCCCGTGCTGTAGGGAGGAAATTCCCGATTGATGGTTCGTCCCGGCGTTCGCGGTAATTAAAAGCGGTAGTGGCTGTAGATAAAGATATAGGGGGAGGGGTGTGGGTGGGGGTTGGTGGGGCCGGTGGGGTGGTAGAGATCGCGTAACTCAACTGGAATAAAAAGGGGGGGGGGAGTGTGGGGGGGGGGGGTTGCGGGGTGGGCTGGGGGGGGGCGGTGTGCCGGGTGGTGGCGTATGTAACGGAGAAGGTTCGCCGCGTAGTACCGTGGGTTATTTCGCGGGGCGTATAACTCGTTTTCTTCTTTAAATAGGTTTTGACAAATTTAGCCCTCAAACTTATTTTTCTTGACTTTTGGCTTCGGGGTTGACTTGGGTTGACTTTTTGACTTGGTTGACTTTTTGGCTTTGATTTGGCTTCGTCTTTTCACACTTTTCCATTCCGTGCCCAGTTTTGTCGTTTTTTGCTTTGTTTTTCGTCCTTTTGTGAATATCCGTTTCCTGCACAACACAAATGCAAAACAAACATATCTTTGGCAGTTTTTTGTCTGTTTTTGATCATTTAATCTCGTTTTTAAAGGTAAAAGGTATGTGTAATTAAACACATACCAAACATTTCAGTAAAATGAATTTCAGAAGTATCAACCATACTGTTACGAACCTATCCCATACTAGGCTCGTAACAAATGAGTTTCAAAGACAAGTGATATCAATTGGTTTCCAAATATGTACAAAGGTATGATATGTATACAAGCGTGTTTATGCAATGAGGCCACTACTTAAGCCGATTGCAGCCGAACACTTTGCCCCTATGCATCACATTCTCTATCGTCAGCATGGAAAGGTGATACTATGCACTCCCGATAGTTGGAGTGAGGGGATGACTCTACACCTAAATAGCGCTATCCATAAATATCAATGGCTCAAAATGAGTTAATAAGTAGTGTAGTTCCAGGGGACCTTTGTGATAATAATACTCAAGCATCAAACATAAGCATGCATATCAATTAGTTAAGTGGTGAAAAAAAAGTTCATTTAGTTCAATAAATTTGTAAAAGTACAGGTAATTCAGTTTAAATAATTGTATCAAGCTTTCCACCCAAAAACGAGTAAACAGTAAAACGGGGCTGTGAAAACTCACCTTAACGATTAAAGCGTGAGTACAAGAATGAGCACAACGGGTATTTCTAAAAGTAACCCTCGAATGTAGACCTCACCAAACTCGACCTAATACAAGTAAAAATACTTATAAAAAAATCTAAATGATATGCTCGGACAAAAGAACAAAAAAAAAACTAGCTATGTCACCCATTTTAAATATATCATATATTTTAGATGTTAATAGTGTATTATTTATAATCTGTTATCCGTTGCTAAAATGTAATATTAGATGAATAGATTGATCATAACATTTGAGACGTACATGTTATAAACATAATTACGTCAAAGACAAAATAGATAAACTATAATTTTGGACTAGTTTTAAAGAGATTAAAATACACCTGGATCAAAAGTGTTACTTTATAATCTATAATATTTATTTGTCTAGTATTTTATAAATAAAGGACCAAAAATGTAAATATGCATATGACATGCATGAGAATGACGCGAGGAGTTCCAATATCATATTCAAATATCAATCTTCATTCTTAGTATTTTAGACTTGATCTTCATTCAAGTATTATGAAGTTTATAGTTCCAGTTCATTGACTAAGTTAAGATCTCACATAGTTAAGGTTCTTATGTTACATTAATCCTATACACAAATAGTACTACCAATTTATAAGTATGTCTACATGAATCTGCTGCTTATATAATGCACAAACTGAACTCGAAATGTACCTCTAAGAAATTAGACTTGATTTCAACCATCAAACTCCAGTGAACAATACCATAACGTCTCACCCGAATATGAACTCGTCGTATTATTTAGCCCCATCGACTAGGGACTCCAAACACGAACATCTCCCAATCACCAACCAAAGCTCGACCCGAACGCAAACTACAAACTTGTACGTAACCAAATCTATGACCCGAAAATGAACCGAAATCAACTCGACCACGTTAGTATAACCACACATCAGCCCATAACACACTCGAAATCTAATCCGAACAGGTACGCGTACATTCTTTAAGGATATGAATTAATATGGCATGTAGAGTGATGCCTCACACGGTATACAACTTCACTAAGCCGCTTGCTAACCTTGACTCGTGCAACCGTGTATCTCTTTAGGTCGATGGTGGTGTAAGAGAAACATGATTGTGAGACGTACTTCCAATTGTTGTTAAACTTAACTTCTTCACTATATGCCATTACAACGTTGTAGGAGCCATGAACGTTGTAGCAGCCATGTATAAACGTACTAACATAGCGTTCTTTAGCAAGCTATCAACACTTGGGTTTGGAGAAGGAGGCTCGAGCATCATTTCATTATGTTGTACCATGTGTTCATGACTCCACCGGTTCGAGAAAATGTTAGTGTACGTGGCATTTGAACAAGAATGAAGGATAGCAAGAAAACACTAAAAAAAACATTGATCACCTTTATGGTGCATACAAATGCTACTGTGACCCAAAAAAAGAAAAAAAAAGCTAACGTATTGTTGATGACGATGAGAAGATATAAGAAGATAAGGGTCAATTAGGGTTGAACATGTGGCACACATGTAAACTCTAAAGACATGTGGGATGGCAGCTGCGTGTCATCGTCAAAAAAGTTGTTACCATCTTGGCAGATGCGTGTGAATAAGGGAAAATCACGTTAAGCTGGTGCGTGTAGAGGACACAATATTGTGTTTACTATTTTAAAAGATCTCATAATAGTATTATTTTTAAGTCATTATTGAAATATTCTCCATACATGAGGTCTGAAAATTTAACTAATGTTGTACTTATGCAACCTTACGTTAGACATTAAATAAGACATGAATGTATAAGACAATAAGTAACAGTTGATGTCTACTTATTGCATCAATATGTTAGACCAATTGCAACAACTATTGTCATTTGGTACTAATGAGACTTTTACAAAGTTCTACATAAAGTAGATATGTTATGTATATATACATAGTTTAAATTCACTTAACACGATCATGTCATACATGCCTTTGTAACTAAAATGGTAAGAGTACTAGCTGAATTTAGTGGGTAAATTATAACTCAAAACGTCTTAAATTTATACTGTAAATGAGTAAACACGTATGGTTATACCTAAAAACATACACGCAAACAAAAAAAGATTAAGTTTTTAAGTGTGAGTGACACTAACTATTTTAAAACACCTAAGTATATCATAAATAATAAGTTGACGTGTTCAAATAAAATCGAGATGGGAGGTAAGTTCAAAACGCGAGGGTAAATGCAAAGGTGAAAACAAAAATAGAATATATAAGGTACATATGTATAATGATAAGAATACATAGAGCATGTTGACTAATATTTTAGTCTAGTCGGGGTTCACATTTAATATACGTTTTACTACGAACGCGAGATAACCTATCTGGGTAACCGTAAAAGTAATTCTTTTACTCAAAAATAAAATAAATAATAAAAGTAAAAGATTAATAATGACTTAAAACAATATGGATCGTTGATCAATGGCACACTCATAATCGAGGTTAAATAAAAAGATAATTCAAGCTTAAAAATGTCCCGACTTAATATTTTACTCAATAATTTCGTCAATGACCTTATTAATTATTATCAGTCATCTTCTGGAGTTTAGTACGGTTGGTCACATCCTTTCCTCCGTTTGAAAGAATTCATCCCATAGATTTAGTTTCATCTTAGCCAAATTATGCTGCTCGCTCGAAAATAGGTGTGGGTATTTGCGCTTGCTCCTATCATCGCGCTTTACGTGAACTCAGAGGACCTCTTTGTGAATTCCATCGACTTTATAACGGTAGAAATTAACTTGCTTTGGTTCTTAACCAAGCTCCCTAATAGTTCAATGGCTTATCTATGAATTAGAGCTCGTGATTGATATCTATTTTCTCTAGAAGAACAACAAGCGTCTCATTAGTTAAAACACTTATTTAAATTTTGAGACGTTGAATACATTGTGAATTTCACGTAGCTCTTGCAGAAGCTTAAGACGATATGCTACCAGACCAACTCTACTTAGTACCTTGAAGGGTCAAGTGTATTAAGGGTTCAACTTTCCTCAATTCCCAACACGTATCATGCTCTCTTGATGTCCTAGATAACCTTGCCACATGATCAATCGTGATATTTTCCCATTTTTAATAGTTTTAGTCTTTGCAGATTCGACATGAATTTCCTTTGCATTGATCATGTGACCTAGAAATTGTACATCTCAAAACTAAAACTTACACTTGTAGAATTTGGCATACAATTTCTCGTCCTTAAGAAACCTCAAAATGATATCTAAGTGTTGTTCATGTTCTTCCACACTTCGTGAGTAGATGAGAATATCATTAATGAACACTATCACAAACTTGTCCAAGTAGAGTCTACACATTCTATTCATTAGGTCCATAAACACAACCAGTGCATTAGTCAACCCAAAAGGGCATGACTAGGAATTTGTAATGCCCGTACCGCGTCTTAAACGCTATCTTAAGGTGTCATCTTCCTTGAATCTTATCTATGATCTCCTGAACGTAGGTTAATCTTTGAAAAGTAAGTTACTCTTGCAGTTGATCGAATAGGTCGTCAATTCGAGGAAAACGGTATTAGTTCTTGATGGTTAATTTGTTCATTTCACTGTGATCGATACATGTGTACATCGACCCGTCTTTCTTTTTTACAAAGGAAAAGCATTGGTGCCCTAGGGTGATGAACTCGACCTTATCAATCCTTTGCTCAAAGTTTTTGTAATTGCCCAAACAGATCTCGCATTTCTGATGGTGCCAAATAATATGGTGCCTTAACCAAATGTGCCGGTCCCGAAACTAGGCCAATCCAGGACTCGACTATCCTAGTCGAAGGGAGTGCAGACAAATCATCCGGAAAGATCTCAGTATGATTCCTTTCTATCATAATATTCTGGATACTATTCACATTGGCTCCATTGTCTACTATACGTGTAAAAAACGTAGCATAGTCTTTCTCCAAGTATTTTTCTCATCTTGATGGCCAACACTAGTTTTAAGTCCTTTACGGACCTATCTCCCTGTACCACTAAGATCCTTTCGTCTTCTAAATGGATTCAAACGATTATCGTGAAGCAAACTATTTCTGTTAAACCTCTAGTCCACCAATCCTTCCTTACTACTATGTCAAATTTCTTCATATTTTAAATCAATTGACGGCCTAAACTATGGTACGACAATCCGTACCTGATCTAGTTTCGTCGAGCATAAAAGTACAGTAATTAGTTTCCAAGATTCATTCCTAGATTGCGCGTGTTTCTTCTTGGAGACATAGTTTTAAAATTTGTTCAAAGACATTTATTTGAGCAAATGGTCGACCAAAGTATAATTCGAGTACGTATATATGTAACATAACTTGGAATTTATCATAATAATATTTATGTAAAAAAAAGATATGCCACAAAAGTTTACATAGGGTAAGGATAATTTTTTATAGAATATAATTCAAGTAATGTATAATAAAGATTTTAAAATTTTGAATTTGTAATAATAAACTGATCCAAAAGGATTTATATGTTAATTTTTTTTTCAAACATGGGTTGAATAATAATATTCAACAATACCTGAGATTTAGACGTACTTTATGGGTACATAGGTTTTGATACCCAAATCATGCAATCATTTGAAAATTATTAAAGCATCACGCTTTAAAATACACATTTTTTTATTACAAAGGACTTTGACTTATCTAAAATAGTATCATCTCCGAAACATGAACGTCAGAACGAAAATTGTTGTCATGGTTACACAATTAACCAAATTATCAAGTATAAGGTTCTTGTCCTTCTATCAATCCTTTTATCTTAAAAGGATTATTCCAAGTGATGGTTGATTGCTTAGTAAAGCAACACACATAATAAATAAATATAATATAAGATGAAATTCCCAAACTACCCTTGAGGACAAATGTAGTTAGAAAAATCACACGATAATATATATATATTAATATGTATATTAACCGGGAAATATAATTTCGGGGTCGTTATTCCCCAACGATTTATGAAATTGAGACCACGTTTATTGTTCGGATAATGATTTGAATTCGTAACAAAAATTGATTTGATTATCTATTTCTATGAATTAAAAAAAACAATTAAAATAAGCAAATGATAACAATTAAACTAGAAAACAAATAACGGGCACCAAAAAAACGCGACAATTAAGCAATTAAACTAAATTTTAAGCATACGAAAGCAAATTTAATTTCTAAACCAAAATTAAGATAAAAGAAAATTTTAAGAAAAAGAAAATTATTATTTATTTTTTTAAATTATTTTTGTATTTATTATGACTTAAAAACTAATTAAATGAATTAAAATCCTAGAAAATAGCAAATTAATTCCTAAAAATTTTTAAAAATGATTTTCTAACTTAGAAAAGTCTAAAATATTCTAAGAACTCAGAAAACTATTTTTAACTACTTTTAATAATAAAATCCTATTTTATAAAACTAATTTAAAAAAAAGTGAAAAATAGAAATTAAGATCTAAAAAGGGAAAAAATGATTTTAATGCATGTAAAACTAAAAGTATTTATTCTAAAACTAAATACTATTTTTTTGTATTTTTAAAAATTATTTTTCTATTTTTTATTGATTTTCGAAAATATTTATCCAAGAAAGATTATAAAAAATGAACTATTAAGGGAAAATTATGGAATAAAATCACAAAAAGTACTAAACTAAGCAAAGAACAAAGGAAAAATAAGACAAGGTGAAAAGCTAAACAAATAAGCCCTAAATAAGCCTAAACTAGCTACGACTTTATTTTATAAGCTAAAAACTAAAATGTGTATAACAATTTAATGAAATGAAAGCCTAATGGATGAGCTAATGGAGCACGTTGGTTAAGGCAATGGGTGAGTGTGGCCAAGCTCCTGGGTTCGAGTCCCAGGCTTTAGTTTTTGTATTTTTTTTAAAGAACAAAAATGTTTATAAGCTAAAAACAAAAGAATTTTATGAAAACAACTTTTATAAAACCTAAAAAATAAGCTGGAAATGGCTTATAAAACTAGAAAGATTACTTAACTATATATATTTTTGGCTTTTTTCTAAACTAAGATCTCAAAAGCTTATATAAGCTAAACTAATAAATTATAAGCTACTTATTTAACTAAGACTGATCTATTAAGCTTCTATAAAAAGGATTAAGCACGAAATTGACAAGCTATAAGCTGAAATCTTAAATAAGAACTTGATAACCTCTAAGACCCAAACAGACCTTAAGCTCACTTTTGAGCTTAATTTCAAGCTAACAAATGAAGATAAAAGACTCTTAAGACAAAACAGCTTAAAGAGGCTTTAACCTAGACCTCTTAGCTTTTTTTTTAAAATGCTTTTGAAAAGAAATTTTGAAAACAATAGCTTAAGGAAAAAAAATGCTTGAAAACTAACAGAATGCTCAGCTTTAACTGAGTTTGCTTTGGATTTAAAAAGACAAAAATCAATTTTTCATCCTAAAAAACAGATAAGCAAATGAAGTTATTTTGAAAAAGCAAATTGAGACCAGTGATTAATGACCTGAAAATTACTTATGTTATTAAATTCAAATCCTAAAAACTATAACTACCCTCTGAATTTTGATCCTAAAAGAGACAGTTTGTTCATATTTATTGTTGATGCAATTTGCAATGAAAAAAAACAAAACTAAAAACCACTTAGTGCAGGCTAAAGGTCAATGATACTACACCTTCAAAACATCAAAATGAGAACAAGCTAAGCTATGAAATCAACTAGAGACCATTAGAGCTAAAAATGACTATGAAAAAGAAAGCTATACCCATAGTTTCAACAATTAACCATTGTCTTATGAAAACTTTGATTAAGACTAACAAACTACCTAGAATTCAAGCTTATAAACTAAGAATGCTTTCCAAATGCAGTTTTAAAGACCAAAGTGGTCACAAACAGTACTAACTCTAAGTTAGTACATGTTGTGCCAAACTCCCATTGAGAAAAATTCATGATTTCATTTTAGCTGATACAATAGATTTTAATGAATGCAACTTTAATACCAGATTTCAAACAGCTTAAAACAGTCCTTATGAGCTTAAACTAACAATCAAATAAGCTAGAATCATTAAGCTACCAATCTATGCTACTTATTTTTAGGTTTTTAGGATTTTATGAGACACAATGAAGAAATCTAAGAACTATACTACTAAAGCTAAGAACAAATGATCAAGCATATTTAATAAGCACTATAAGATAGATTTGAACATAAATAAGCAAAACAATTAAGCAAACTAAGCAATTACTAAGATAATAAGCAAAAATTTACTCAATATATTTTAAAACAAAAAGTAAATGAGTTTTAGACTGAATCCAGCTAAACAGGGATTCAATGCTCAACAAGATCATATGTCTACGACTCTGGCTTATGAGAATAAGCCAGAGGAGGTCTATGGATCCTTCCAGATTGAATACCATCATCCAAAATTTAAGCTGTGGTTTATTAGGGAAGACTTTTAAGTAAGATAATCTTAGATAAGCCTTGGTGAGCTTAACTGAGTAGCACTCGCTTAAGAGAACTTATAACTTATATAATCCAAAGGTAAAGCATAATCAAACAATTTTTGTATTTAAAGTATAATATGAAGGACAAATGATCACCCTATTAAAACAAACTTTATTTAATAATAGAAAACTGGTTACAAACCTAAGAATGACAATTACTTGAGTAAAATTACAAGCAATTAAAAAGAAATTACATAAGCGTTTTATATGCTACTAAAACTACTCCTATATATCTTGCTGTGAGTGATGTATGTCTGTATTTATAGATGTGGTGAGAAGCTTCTAGGTCCCCTCAGTTAGTTACACGCTCCCATCCATCATGTCCCTTCATTCATCTCAATCATTGGATCTTCATTCATGGCCCTGGGAGCGTTTTGATGAGCACACGGATTGCTAGCGTAGCATCCGTGTGTCAGACTTTGTGTATTTCTTTTGCAAGCATTTTAGTGTAATATTTCACTTCTTAGTGTGCTTTCTTTGTATCCACGTGTGATTCCTTTGTGGGTTTCCACCATGAAAGGCTTGGAATAAATAACTTTGCCGAGCTTGGAACGTGACCCTTGAATTATCAAGCCACGTATTCCAAATTCATTTTCCCTTTGTTATGAAGCTTGGAAAGCCGAAGAAGATAGTGAATAGTAAAACTAATTTTCCCGCTTATAAAAGGGTGCGTTTGATGTATTTTGACCTTCTGACCCGGGCTTTTATTCATTTTGACTTATGGCCTTTAGTGAAAAGAAATGGGCTGAGGGTTATGATTTTTGGGCTTGGTAAGGGTAATTTGGTTAAGGGTTTTATAAAAGGGACTTAACAATCGTTAGTTAATATCTAACGACCATTAGTGGCTTTAAGGGCTCTTTTTGCAATTTTGTTATTTTTGAAGGGACTGTTTTGGATATTGGGATATAACTATTCATTGGTTGACCAGATTGACTGAGTTTGACCGGAGTTGTCTGAGCTAGCTTTTGGCTAACAAAATCCCCGCTTCTTGTTGTGCTCTCCCGTCTCTTGTCCGTGTTGTTTGGTTTTGAACCATTTCTTGAGATTTTGGCAATATCCGTACCTACACAATCCACAAAGAACAAAACATAGCAATGATCACAAGTATTTAAAGCACAATTTTGTCCCATTTATGGCCTATTTTTGTATAAAACCGGATATTGTTTTCACACATATCAAAATTCCCCAAACTAAGCGATGCGTGTCCCTCTTGCGCAATATTATAAGCTTTATAACAATACCTCAAAACTCTCCCAAACTAAATCTTTGAAAAGTAGCAAAGACTTTTGTGGAGAGTTAAGAAATCACAAGTTATAAAACACCCTATTTTCCCATTTTTTAAACTTTTTTTAATAATATAACTGAGATTATTTTGACTTTCGTTATTTCCATAACTGTTAGGGAAAAGAACAAGAATGCATTCGATACGAGAATGCCCCAAAAAGATAAATTCTTCTTCCCTGACTTATCACTTACGCAACCAGCTTAAAATAAAATCAAGCTAATACAAACAAATAACTAAACACTACTCAGATTTGCAACTTGTGAGAACTATTTCACTCCCGACATATATTATATCTTAAAGTGTATGTGCTATTAATGAATTTTAACACGAATCTACGCTTGCAACATACTATCTTCACGTTCCACCTAAGAATAATGATTTGAAGCGAGACATCCTAATGTAGCGACTTCGTTTGCACACCCAGCCTTGCGGCTAAGTGACCAGGCTTTTGACACCCCATAGAGACTAGTATTGGGACTCACGGAGCTTAGGTCTTAAAAACTCTCAGGTTTCCCGTATGTTCATAGCTTATAAAATAGAATAGTCAAAGTGCAAAAGCATATTTGAATTTAACAAAAAGAAATCTATTTATTATTTCACACTTAATATTAAACATTTATGCAATTGTAACCCTCGATCTTTTAGAAGGCTACAACATCGGTTGTGAGCCGGCAAGATGCAGCAAACTTTTATCAGTCTCGGATCTTTATTCTTACTATGGGCTTTCTTTAGAAGACTACCACATCGGTTGTGAGCCGGCAAGAGGTAGTAAACTTTTATCAGCCCACAGCTTTTATTATTATATTTTTTATCATTTTATCATCATTTTTCAAAATTTTTTTTATCTTATATAGAGAAGACTTCTTTTTGAAAAATTCAAGTATAAGATTGAACTAAGACTAAAATTTTAGCTATATATTACATAAAAATTGTTGATTTAAGTTTAGTCTCCAAAAACAGCACGTATATTAATCCGGTTAAGAGTTATAGGAGAAAAGCAACAAGTTACATACATGAGCTCTTAAGATTTCCAAATAATCCTTGTTTAGCATCCTACTCATACCTAACTCTATCATTTTTCGTTCTTCGCAAATTTTGCGAATGCTTAGCCTAAAAGTTAAGAAACAAGCTAGAGCTCAACACGCTCGATCAGGTCAAAATTTACTCTTATTCTACCCAGCAAGAAAGTCAAAATTGTGACAAAAACACTTATTTTATTTTTGAAAATTTTTAAATTTTTTCATATTTTTGAAAATTTTGTGGGAAAACGAGGTACGTGAGAACAACCGGTAAAAGTAGGTAAGATCACATCGAAGATATACTACCCCATACTAAAATCAAACATTGTCCTCAATGTTTCCTAGCCTAAGACTTTAAAAACCCCATACTAGAACTCAAAAAGGTCGAATGCATAACTCAAACATGAAGAAAGTATCACAAATATCTTAAGCCATTTATTAAGTTTGCTAAAAGATAAATGTTAGACGATAATAATCTTTAGGATATCGGATTTCCCTAAACTAATAGCAAGCAAAGGCCAGGAAGCTCGAGTGGACCGGGACAAAACACCGAACACGAGAGTCTTTAGAAAATTTGGGTTCATCCTGCAAACAATCACAAGTACAAATAACAAACACAAAGATCGGAAGAGTAAAAGCCTTCTCACAACACATTAGAAGCTAGAAAGAAAATGGAAAATGGATAAGCATGGGGTGCCTCCCACGAAGCGCTTTATTTTTGGTAACTGAGTCACATAGCTTGACTCGATCCCTGAATTCATTCGTCCTTAGGGAAATTCTGGAGATCTGGGACAACCATTGTTGGTGTGTCCCCTCCGAAGTAGTGCTTAAGTCGGTGGCAATTCACTTTGAAGTTTGATCCATCGGTATGAGATAATTTTGCAGTGCCATATGGAAAACTTCAGTAATAGTGAAAGGGCCAGACCATCGGGTTTTAAGCTTTCCCGATAATATCTTTAGACGAGAGTTGAAAAGCAAGACTTGATCACCAACATTAAAAATGCGGTTTTTGATCTTTGAGTCGTGAAGCTTCTTTGTCCTCTCCTTATAAATCAAAGAATTCTCGTAAGCTTGATCACGAAGCTCATTAAGTTCATTAAGTTGTAGCTTACGGTGATCACCCGCGGTTTTAAGATCAAAATTAGCATGTTTTAATGCCCAATACGCTCTATGCTCTAATTCGATAGGTATTTGGCAAGACTTTCCATAAACAAGCTTGTAAGGCGTACAGCCAATTGATGTCTTAAAATTTGTCTGACCATGAGGCACGATTTTCTCCAACCGTCCTTTCTAGAATACGTTTTAACCCACGATTTGACACCTCCACTTGACCGCTCGTTTGAGGTATAAGCGTAGCTGACGATGAAGTGACCCATACTTAGACATTACTTTAGCAACTGATCGTTATAAAAAATGGGTCCCGACGATCGCTTATAATAGCTCTGCTTCTTGAGCTTTTTGATCTGTGCCTTCAAGTGTTGTATTTCCTTAGCTTGATCTGAAACTTGTGCACATAAAGAGAGATAAAGATCATAGACACTTTGGAGTGTCATTTCACCCTCATTCCCTGAAAGGGATTTATCACTGGATAAATGACCTCCAAGATTCCCACCAGAGCTTTCTGGAATAGAATCAAGAATGAGAGTAAAAGGTGAAGGTCTAGGGGATGGGTCAGTCTGTGGCTCAATAGGTACTTCACTAGTGTGAATGGGAGAGGGTGAAGGTTGTGCTTCAGATGGTCTTTCTGAAAGGGCACCCTCATCCACAGTTGGTTGTACCAGCATAGAAGCAAATAAAGGAGTGACTTTTCCTGAGAAATGTTTACCCTTTTTAACCATGAAAGAAAAAACTTTACTTGTCAAAGCATTTACAAGAAAATGATCTAAAGGTACAGGTACATTAGCTAGTTGTTTATCTAAAAAGATGGAAATAAAACGTGGGTACATTACAAACTTCTTCTTTGCATCTAAATGTCTAAGCATACCATCAAAAATTAATTTAGAAAAATTATACTTCTGATTAGATGTTAAGCAAATAACAGCAGTGGCAATATTAGTAGGAATTTGATCCCAAGAGGTGCTTTTTGAACTAATACAATGATTCATTGTATGAAATAGAACCTCCTTGGGTGAAAAAAAAGGCTTTGTTATTGTAAACACTGTTAAATCCCCCTTATACCCCATAAGCTGTATAGTATCAAATATAGTCTTATTAGGTAGTGAGTATATCCCATTAGCATCATCAAAAAGAATGATCACTTCTTTTGATGTTTCGAGGATAGACACCAAGCTTGCAAGCTACTTTGGCAGTAATGAGCCTAACATTGTTGATTATTTTGGACTTAGCAGACGTCCAAAGCTGTTCAACAAATGTAGTAGAAACAACTGGACTTACAGTGAGAGCATGATGAATGGAACTGCATGTAAGAAAATCAATGATATCATGAAACTCGGCATTCCCATCAGTCTTCTCTAGATACGCGACCATATTGTGCTTAGGGTACGATTCAAGAACAGCCATTGTAGTCTAAAGAGTGATCGTCGTTAAGAGAGATATTAGGGCTTGTATAAACGAAAGTATGTGAGAGTGATTACGTAAGGAACTGTGCAATTGAGATGGGTTTATATAGGTTTAGGAAACCGTTTCAATTTACACTTTGTACCCTTGGCGGTATTTTTCTTCAACGTTTCTATAGCGGTACAAACTTTGTCGACTTTTATTCCTTTCTTTGAAATTTTATGTCCAAGTACGATGCCTTCTTTCACCATAAAATGGCTTTTTTCCCAATTTAGAGCCAAATTAGTGTCTTCACACCGTTTAAGCATCTTTTCTAAATTGGAAAGGCACGTAGAGAAAGAATTTCCGAAAACTAAAAAGTCATCCATGAAAACTTCCATCGTCTTTTCAATCATATCATAGAAGATAGCCATCATACACCTCTGGAACGTGCCTGGTGCATTGCATAAGTAGAAAGGCATGCGTCGGTAAGCAAACGTTCCGTATGGGCAGGTGAATGTGGTCTTTTCCTGATCTTTCGGATCGATTGGTATTTGAATGTAACTCGAGAAACCATCGAGGAAACAATAGTATTCATTTCTTGCGAGTCTCTCAAGCATTTGATCCATAAACGGCAAAGGGAAGTGGTCTTTCCGGGTGGCTTTGTTCAACTTACAATAATCAATACAAACTCTTCATCCCGTTACAAGTCTAGTTGGTACTAATTCGTTTTCATCATTGGTCACTACAGTCATCCCTCTTTTCTTTGGCACACAGTGCACTGGGCTTACCTAAGGACTATCCAATATTGGGTAAATTAATCCAACGTCAAGAAGTTTTTCAACCTCTTTCTTAATGACATCGTGGATCTTTGGATTAACCCTTCTCTGATGTTGGACCGCTGGTTCATAGTCCTCTTCCATTAGAATTTTATGAGATGTTAATACCCTTTATGTCAGAGAGTTTCCAAGCGATGGCTCTCTTTCGGGACTTTAGAACCTTTATGAGAGCGGTCTTTTCATCGACACTCAAATCTTTGGCAATTATGACTGGCAACTTGTTGTTGTCTTCCAAAAATGCATATTCGAGATGAGGCGGTAAGTCCTTAAGTTCGACCTCGGGAGGTTCATCAATTGAAGATTTGGCAGTTTTAGCTTCACACAGTTTAAGTTCCTTTCTAATTTCCGGCAAATAATTTCCTTGGTTCGGAGGAGGTGAAGGATCACTATTAAGGAGTGCTTCGAGAATAAGAATGTCCCCTTCTGGGTCATAATAAGATTCATCAACTTCCGGTGAAGTTGGATCGTCGGCTAGAGCAAGAAAAGCATCAGCTTCTTCGAGAAGTAGAAAATCACTATCCCCGAAAGGAGTGAGAGTCGGAGAAGAATTTGAAACTATCAGGTCATATCCGGGAGTGGGATTGCCACTCGCGATCACGTCGAAAAATCCTAGAACTTCCTGAGAATACTCCTCACAAGCTAATTCAACAACGTCGATTCGGTTCGCCGTCATATCATTATAATTAACCGAGTATCTCGAAGTTTGATCAAGATTGTAAGTAATGGCCTCATTGCCCACTCAAAGGGTTAATTCACCTTCGTACACGTCTATCAAAGCATGATCGGTCTTAAGAAAACACCTCCCGAGAATTAAAGGTACTCGAGGGTCTGGTTCAAAATCTACGACCACGAAGTCGGCTGGAAACTGGAATACACCAACTTTAACGTTGACATCTTTAGCAATACCGATCGGTCGGGAGATCGAACGGTCCGCTAGTTCTAGTGTCATGCACGTCGGAGTCAGGTTTGGAAGGTTAAGCTTTTTCCACACGGAAAATGGCATGAGATTTATGCTCGCGCCAAGATCGGCCAAGGCTAAGCACTCATCCATTCCGGGAAATTTACATGGAATAAGGAATCTGCCGGGGTCACCAAGTTTTTCGGGTAACTTGTTAAGTATGACCGCCGAGCAATGTTCGTTCAAAGGGGTTCTAGCCATCTCACTAAGCTTTTCTTTATTTCCGATTAAGGCTTTAAGAGTTGAAGCAAATTTACAATCTTCCTCATGTAGAACTTTTGTTTTGACCAACAACTTGATGATTTGAGGAAGTTCTTTATTTTATCAGAGTTGCGGAAGTGTATCTTTGAACTTTGAGTATGAGATATGAAGGAATGAATATGATGGTGTTCTCTCGCTTCTGGTAAGGTAGAGTTGTTGTTGATGTTCTTCCTCCCAATTGCTTCCCTCAATAATAAACAACATTCGTATGACATACTTTAAATTTTCTTCCCTATTTTGTTAGTGCTCTATCGAAATATTCAGCTAGAAACACTTTTATTCCCCTGATTGCCATTTGATGACATCAAACATCATCATAATCTTGTCTGCACTCGAATATTCGATAGTGTAGTCATTGTGTGAAGTTGCGGTCGATAGCATGTGAGTTTAATACTAACTTCAATGTCCAACAATCCTCCCCTTATCAAAATTGCGATTAATCATATGTAAATCTTGTTTATCCAACACTTCACTTGAATGGATCTAGGGAAATGTTGTTGTGTTTTTCAAAAATAAATTTCGAAAAACACGATAAACAACTAGATTCCCTGTGGATTACTAGTTAACTCTAATTAAATCATTAAATCATTCATTTTCAAATTAGCGACCTACGTTCAGCGTTGGCTTTGATGTTAGCACTGGTAGGATTTCCATTCATTCATTGTGAAATACTTAATGAAAGTATCACTCTTGAATGTTCCGACAATGTCACTAAGACATGCATTATCACATAGACAATATAAGCGACTCTTGTACACTTTGTGTATATTTGAATGTTTAATACAAATGTTAATTTTGATGTCCGATGTTATTAGATTGGACTTGTTATGATGGGTGGTTCAGTTTGGCTCTGATTCAATAGTGCTTTTTTGGTTTTTGTTGATCGGAAGGCATGGCAGCTCAGTGACTATGGCCAACGCTGAGCCTTGTTCGCAGATTCAACGCGCAGAATCAGAGTCTGGTGTGAGATGTGAATAGATTATGCATTTAAGCTCCAAGACAAATGAAACAAGAATCTTTTGATGAGATCTTGATGTGGATGGGGAAGGGTTATGTGATTGCATCACTAGGTCCATGATGTCTTTCTTCAATACCAAATATCATCTTTGTGATATTCGATAAATTATGTATTGACCAGGTTTTTGCCTAAAGTTTGTAGAGGGCTTCTTTCTTTTCACCCTTTATCCATACATTTCTTTTTCATTCTTCAACCCCTTCAATGTTAAACTAGCGCGTCCTCATTATCATCTTGTTGTGATTGTTCCGATGTTAACTCATGCCTTAGTTAACATTATTCCCATTCACATTCTATCCATACATCTAAGGACCTATATTCTATCTTATGGAATGTCCTGGAGTTTCCCTCCTGATAATTATTTAACAATTTATACATACAAACATCCCCCAATAATAACAATCCAACCAATATCTTAATAATTAATTCATCTACAAACTCATCCCCACCCCCAAATCCCACCACCCTATAAATCACACCCAACCCCCAACCACACAAATCCTAAACCCCAAAAATTCTCCACCAACCCCCCACATCCAATCACAACAAACCACACCAAAAAATCCATTTTCCCTTATAAATCAAAACAAAAATCTAAAAAAATCACACAAATTCACTACCCCCAACCTCAAAAATAAACTATAACCCAAATAACACCTCCATAAAACTCCCACACCAATATTCCACACTCCCCATAAAAAAATTTAACACAAATTAATTAAGCAATCAACTAAATCTTCTCAAATCAACCGACAATTTATCAACTGCTTGCGGAAATTAAAATCATTAAACATAAAAATTAACAAAAATAAAATAAAACACCAAAAAATAAAAAACTAATTTTACACCTACAAAACATAACACACATATGCTGGATTATTATACTTTTTTCCTCTAATCACATAATTACCCACCAACCTATAAACAATCTCATCAAAATATCTACCCTCTCTTCCTACTCTAAACAATCCCTAATGCTTCGTTATGTTCATCGATAAATGACACACAAGGGTGTGGAGCTCTAAGAAAACGAGAAGATAGAGATATCCTCACGACTAGATCTGAATGATAAAAATCCTTTGCTGATTAAGATGATATAAGTATTAAACTGATTTAGTGTTAACGCCAACTAATTCCAGCTCGAAGCGATATTACTCTTAAGTTCAATCCGATAAGAATATGTAGGTATATTAGATCCCTAGAATGTACCATACACGACATCGATCGCATAGAGAGAGAGTATAGTCTGCGCAGTAGATGAGATAATATTAGCCTCAGACGCTAAATCCCCGCTTTTGTCTCACTGAACTAGGCATTCGGGACTGTGTTACTTTAGAGAAAATGGGGAGAGTGATGAGTCGATCTGTGGCTTGAGATCGCCGTTTACTCGCCCTTCTCCTTTATTTGGGAAGCAGAGAGGGCTCGCGTTTGTTGTTGGATAGAACTTTTTTGCGAAGAATCTTGTTTGAAGATAAAGTGTTGTAGAGATGTTATATGTGGTTTGTTTGGGGCTGGTGTGGCGCGCTCTCCTCGCGCTCGTATAAAAGCTGTATGAATTTAGATTTCGCGCTATCCTGGGTTTGCGCAATGTCTTAGCATCTGGTTGCTTGGATTGAACAAGAGTAGTATCTTGCTGTCATGTTGAACATGGGAGCTACCAGAAAAGACACTCACTTGTGGAATGTGTAGTATTTGTGAAGAGTAGATCGCAGAGAGAGATTCTCGCGAAAAGATTTTCTTTTCGTTGTATAAGGGTGTGTGTAGGGGGCACTGAAACAGGACTTATTCTAGCGTGTTTATTTAAAGCACAGGATGCAATACTGGGCAGAGTAGTTTACCATGGATTTACACTAATTAAACCACCATTTGACAGGTCGGGATATGTTGCTTGGGGTGTGAAGGTGAGAGGCTCGGCACCTCAAGTATTTCGCGCGGCGTGTATTGAACCAATGTTAGAAGGTTCGACATTATCGTTGGGCGGGTGCTAACGCGGGTTTACCAAATTTTGTAAAGTACCAATTAGGAGAGAGGTGGGTGTTGGTGGTGATTCAAAGAGCGCGCGTTTGGATAAAGATTGTTGACGTTCTCGCAGATATCGAGTGGGAGCTTGAAACCTGGGGTTTTCATTTGAAAACATGCTCTAGTTTGGAATATTCAACGGAAGTGTATTATAAATTCGCACTGTTATTTGATATCCATTGATTTTTGAAACTAGGTGTTTGTCATTGGAGTTTTAAATCTTATTGGACGAAGAAAATTTCCATTTGTTTTGTAATTTGTTGTGAACATCCTGAACAAGCTTGTTTCGTTTGAATCTTTCTTTCTTGTTGTGGTTTGAAGCAAAGTCATTTTGTTTGCATCGGAATGCATTTCTGTATTTGCGAATATTTGATAGATTTCAATGACTTTGCTTTGGCGTCCACACTTGGTTTTACGGTCGTAAAACGAGAGTGTGTTAGTAACAAAAAACTTGATTTCATTTCCTTTGAATAGTACTTGTCTTAAATACTCTTTTGAGAAGTAGATGCTTTAATACTTTAAGATTCTCCTTAATTTGGCACTGCCACAATTGTTTTATTACGGTGTCAAAAACGAGTGAGATGTTTTCAAAAAAATTGTATTCTTTGAAGTGAAGCTCTTGTCTTTAAAAAACTTGTTTATTTTCCTTTGAAAGCACGTACTTGTCTCCTAAAACTCTTTTGAGACGTCTGCCCATTGCCCCAACAAAGTTTGAGATTCCTTAATTGGCCTCCACCACTTGTTTAACGAGTGTAAAACTACGAGTGAGATGTTTCAAAAAAATTGATTCTTCGCGCATCTGTGAAGCTCTGTCTTAATAAACCTTTTTGAGCGAGAAATGTTTCAAAACGTTGAGATTTCTAGATAATTCCTTTCTTTTTGTAAAGAATAGGTTGTAACTGACGAAGAAACCCTGTGTGAAAACGTTTTGAGATTCACAGTGTGAACCTTTTCCAAAAACTTTCTTTGGTTTTGAAGCTTTTGAAAACATTGTTGTTACAATTTTTTGCAGATTAAGAAAAATCAAACTTAACTTTTTAAGCAATTATATGAAGTCCTCAACTCATGTTATCTTTTGAACAAGAAAGATATCTTGAGATGCCATTTTTGCTTCCAAATATGCTCATTCGTTTTAAATGCTGATCTTTGTTCAATCTTTAGACAAAGAACTGTGTAGTGACTAGTTTTGACTAAACTCTTTAGCTCCTCAACCTTTGGGATTAAAGCCATGATTTGAAATTTGAGAGTGTTATGCAAACCAATTTATCGCTTGTGGTTTTCCAAATGAAATGTTTATCAAACTTAAATTGCAGAATTTCCTTTGTGTAGATTTTCAATTGAGTTCTCAATATGATTCATTTCTTTCTCTCTCAATTGATCATTTTCAAGCTTTAAGTATCATCAACTTACGAGGCCAATTGTGTTCAGGAACTCAACTTTGTTTTTTTCAAGGTTTTTCAAAAATTACGCACTCAAAATTTAGCTGTTCTGTTCGAACGTGTTCAAGCTTGACCGTCATTAAAATCTTGTGTTTGTCGTAGTTAAAACCTTTTCAAGCTTGACAAAACTTTGTTGAAACTCACTATTTGGCATGTATCACAAACATTTCTCCCCTGATTCCATGTTAAGTTCAGAAAGATTTCCAACTGCTTCTTTTTGAAAAATTCAATTGTTTTTTGAGAGTGTTTTAGAACTTTGGTTCAGGCAAATTCAAACAATTGAGACTTCAGGATTTTCTTGCCTCGTCTTGTGTTACTTTTGGTTTAGGTGTTGAACCCGTGACTTTTTGAGTGAATCAAACTAGTTTTTTTTTTATTAGTCATACATCAAGTGTTCTTTTATCTTAATTAATGAAGACACCTAGACTATTCCAACTCATGTTTTTCGTATTCTATCTCATCAAAAATCGTCACCTTAACTTTGGCTTCATTCACAATTGATGTGTCGTACACTTTTAACCTTTTGAAACGACTCAAACAAATCTTAATAAGTCTGTTTCAATTGAGCATTCTCGTGTTGTAACGATGCCATAAAAAAATTCTTATTTTCTTTTTGCAAGTTTTCATAGAATTATTTTCTGTGACTTGTGTTGAAGTGCGATTTCCAAAGCAACTCCTTTGCTCAGATTTTGACAATATTCTTATTTCAATTCAACAATTCTTTTTGACATTTCCTGTTTGTCTTCAAATTGATCATTACAAGCCGTATCTAAACTGTTTTTACTCCCTTTTGAAACATCTTTGTTTCTTTTGAAATTCTTTCAATTTCATCATGTAAATCCTTATTCCTTATTTCCATACAAGAAGTTATGACAAGATTCTTGATATCTTCAGTTAAGGATGCTTCCAAGAGTTGATCTTTCAACAAATCATTTTGATTCTCAATTTCATCAAGATAGACATCATTTTGCTCAAACGCATCTTTCATTTCTTTTATATCCCTTTGAAATAGATTCTGAAAGGCTTCAAAATAGGTTTGCCACTCTCGAAGAATGTTTTTCCCTTCAATACAAACATCAATTAACCTTTGTTCTTCTTTAGACGTATAGAAAATGCTTTCTCGTTTGCGATTCTTTTCAAGTAACCCAAGCAAATTTCTATAATATTTGTCCATTTTAATCAAATTCACAAGCATTGGATTTGCACTAGGCATTGATGCCATGCTTGGTTTTGTCTTAGAAGCAAATTTCTCAGAAGATGTTTTTGAAACAGAAGATATACAAGATGATGAAAAATATGTTTGTTCAGCAGAACGCTCTTTTTGAGGAACAAAGTCTTTATAAAGTTTGTTCAACTTTTCGTAATCGATTGGTTGAATCTTTAACTCTTGAATTTTTTTCACCTTTTTGAAACTCATTCATTTTTAATTGACTCTTTTCAGCATCCTTAAGAGTTTCTCCAGAATCAAACACATGCAGTTGTTCATTTTTATCACAAAGCTCAGAAGCACGATACAACTTAGGGATTTTAGCATAAGCTTGTGAAAGAATACAAGAACCGTTATATCCCACACCCGACTTATGTAAGTTATCCCGAAAAGCTTTTTGTTCGTTTGTAAGCAACCGAAGTGTGTCAGTTGATCTGTCCATTTTAGACTTTCTAAAAGTCTAAGGTTTATTTTTTTATAAAATTTACTTGCATCAAGTAAATCAAGCCAACTATATAATAGAGGAGACCATGACACATCATCACCACCTCATTGATGACTCAATGATGATATGACAACATTTTAAAAAAAGATAAGAACAACATATTATTTAAAACTATAACATTTTATTTTCTTTATACTTCATGTTTTTGTATTATAATAACGTTAAGATAACTATGACAATTTTGTGTCGAAATTGACTAAAATAAAGGCAATAACATTTAAGTTCATATACAACGCGTACTGCTAAAACATCCATATTGTATTACTGTGTACCCCATTTCATTTTTTTTAATTTTTTGAGAGATCAAGCACAAGGCTTTTTTTTCTTCAATATAGATAGTATATAATTTTAGACTTTCTAAAAGTAAGGTTTATTTTTTTTTTTAAATTTACTTGCATCAAGCCAAAATGCAAATGAGATAGGGAGTAGGAATTTTTTAAGATTCAATTATTTATGCACTTTAAATGTTCATCACTGTATTTAGTCAGTACGTGATAAAAGAATGAGCACGGGATCTTAAAAGATATCTATTGATCGAGTATAGAGGATGAGGCAGAAACAAAAGAAACAATGTGAATGGAGCAATAAATGGTGAAAACATGGGCATGTTTGCTTTGCTTCCTCCGTGATCAATGACTATACTTTCCAAGGTATCCGGTGACATGTATATATGCATTTGAATAATTCTATGACTTCAACAAAGTTAAAAATGTGAAAGCACGCAGATTTTATGATCATGTGCAGGTATCAACATTCGGTTACATTATCTCACGTTACGCATTAAGACTACACCTTAGTCTATTGCGTGGCGTAGATATCACCCCTCGCACATTTGCAAGGCCTCAACGGCGCTATGACGTGCTTTTTAAACCCATGCATGCAAATCAAAAGACTAATAGAGATAATGTATTACGTAAAATAAAATTATATACAAAATATTACGAAAGCAGCCCGCCCATTGAACCAATAAAAATCATATCTCCGTAATTAATGTATATTGTTATTTAAAATCATACCATAACCACAGATAGGTTATCTAAGTAAATCCCTTTTTCTTTTTTCTTTTAATTTTTTTTTTTACTTATGTAGTGTTCAACTCATATGGCCCGGCCTATTGGACAATCAAATGGGTTTTCTCATTTATAGTGTCCAAGCCAATAAATTAAGTATCAGCTTAGTAATTAGAAGCCCGTTATTGATCATCGATTTACGTAGGTTATATATATACCGTAAATACAATAAATACGATATATTAAATGGTACATCTGTGTATATGTGTGTGACCCCATAGGCTCACATGTGTCTAGCCGTATAATTATTTATTATGACACGAGCATACTTCAACATATTAGTACCCAACGCCGCGAACAAACGGGCCAAATGTATGGGAAAAGTTGGCGAAAACGTGTGATAATTTGAAACGGCTCAAAGTCTTTACCGTGACGAGCATAGAGGTCGCATTCCTTCAAGAAGAATGCTTGGGCGTTTTGAGATTCTACCCAAAATGGACACACCCGAACAAGTTGACAATAACCGGAGACGTCCCCGGGGCTAGCCGGGAGTCTATTCGTCACGATGCACGACCACGTCCGTATCCAGCAAAAACGGCCCGCAAAAAGCAAATCCGACGCAGACGGCGAGCACCGGTGGAATTAGCCGCGTCGGCCCAATTCGAGGATCTAATGGAGCAAGGAGCTTCGTCTGAAATGGGAAGCGCCGAAAAGGCTTTCGAACTCATTGCCGAAAAAGACCGCAACAAAGAAACCTCTAATGCTGTTGAAGGAGTGAGGTTTTGCTAAGCTACTACACTAAGGATTTGGACGAAGAATCGACGCCCATTGGATCAAGAAGCAAAAAAAATTGATCAAAAACAAAATGAAAAATGATTTGGGTGACGAGGACGACGAAGACGAAGACGAGTAGTTTTTTTTTAATTTCGTAATGTATTTTTTTTCGTAATGTTTTTTTATTTCGTAATGTTTTTTTTTAATTTCGTAATGTTTTTTTTATTTCGTAATGTTTTTTTTTAATTTCGTAATGTGTTTTTTTAATGTAATTTGTATTTTTAATTATGAATGAAATAGTTAGTTTGTTAAAGAATGAATAATTGTTTAGGGGGTTTATGAAAAAAAGAGGTGGTAGGTGTTATTTTGGAGTTATGATTATGAGTGTGTTGGTGTTGAAGTTATGCTGATGTGGCACTGACGTAGCAGCAAAAACTTGGTGTTGCCAAGTTATGATACCTGGGGATCTAATATCAAAAGACGCCTCTTTCTTATATTTTCACTCAGTCACCTAAACTCTCCCAACACAACCTTATCTTTTAAATTTGTTTCTTTCTCCTACTCAAGATTGTTTATCCCACGAAATAACAACAAGAAAAACTACAACTTCTTTTATAACCCTGAACCCTCGAACCAATAACATCAAAACACAATATATGTTGTTAACTATTTCAGTTCGTGTCAAGATATCATCAAGAATGACTTCATGTATTTGCTCAACAAGGTTATGTGATATGATTTTCATTGTTTATCTTAACTCACTCGGAAACAAATATAGAGCAACAACACAAATTTTTTTGTTCAACTTGTGGTTTCGAAAAATAACAAGAATATTCTTCAAAATTCGTTCTTTGATTTTCTTAATGAATTTAAACAAAGAAAAGATGAAGCATACTTGATTTTCTTGTTATTGTTATTGTCAAGATCGCGAAAAAACTAAACCAAAACTGAGATTGATAGTGTTTTTGTTTCGATTGTTACGATAGAGATCTACTATGAAAAAAATCGAGATCTTTTTGGTATTTACTCCGATTAGTTTTTGTTGTTGTTAGATCTATGATGAGATGAGATTTTTGTGCGTGAAGACTATATAGATTTGAAAAACTCATGAGAGTTATGCACAATACAACCGAACAGGATCGTTAAAATTAGATACCAAGTTGGATTTTTTTTTTTTTGAATCGTTTGTTGCCGAAAAATAATTGATTTGATCTATGATGACATATGTCTAAAAAAACGAGATCAGATTCTTGATTAAATTCTCGTTGATCTATGGATGGAAATATTCCTTGAGTTGGTTTCTTGTCTTTTGAATTGATCCGAGTTTGATCTTTTGAGAAAGCTTGAGGATCTTTGATGAAGATCTTTTGAGAAAGATTTATAACTTTGTTATGCACACAAGTTTTCTGAGATCCAACTTTTCTTTTTCGAGATGAATTTCCGAGTTTTCTGTTAAGATCTTATTACAATTAGATCAAATCAGTGATGTATTAGTTTAAAAAACTTTAACTATTTGAGAAAGCTCGACAAAATACAAATCTGAGATCTAAGGAACACCGATTGACTTTTCTTAGTGAAATTTGAAGATTTTTGGATCTATGCTGGAAATTTTTCGATCAGAGATGAATAAGGAAATCTATTATTTAACTCGAATGATAAATCTGAGATTCTTAACTTTAAGGTTTCTTTGTTTTCCAAACTCGGTAAACAAACTCAGCTCTGAAACACTGTTACACAAATCGCATTTTTCAAAAACGTTTGACTGTTGAACACCGAGTTTGACCAAAAATTCAAAACTACTGAGTTTGACCAGTCTTAACAAATTTTACTGAATTTGAAACAAAAATCTGCTGAATATCAACAATAAGCACGAATTAAGCAAAAATTTATACTAATTCTGCTATGCCACTTACGATAAAACCGTAACTGTTCAATCTCGATAAAACCGAGATTAGCAAAACAAGTACAAATAAGCTCAAATAAGCAGATTTGACTCGATAAGCACACGAAAATAAGCTGAAAATCAGTATAAGCACCCGAAAAAGACAGAATAACACAATAGATAATCAGGACCGAATAAGCTCGAATAAGACCAAAATAAGCTGCTGGAATAAGCTATCGGAATAAGCTCTCCAAAACACCACTAAATCGCTCCTGCAGCTCTGATACCACTTGTTAGGTCTTGAATATAGGATCAATAAGCAATATAGTGATAAGTTTAGAGAGAGAAAGTAGAGAGCGAAAGAGGAAGGAGGATAATGAAATGAAACTTGAATACACATACAAGACACCCAAAGACACACCTTACAAATGAGGTGGTGGAGGGGTATTTATACCCATTTACAATAATGAGCATAAAGCCCTTGACTTTTAGACTTTTACCATTTAGCCCCTTTGACTTTTAGACTTTTTCCATTTAGCCAAGTCTTGTGACTTTATTTTAGTCACAAGCCTTTTACTTACCCTATTGCACAATATTAATTCACTATTTATTACAAGACATTTATCTCAATAAGATCGTCACTTTTATCAATCCTAACAGTTATCCCTTACCAAGGATCGATGATTTATTCGACCAGTTGCAAGGATCCAGCATCTACTCGAAAATTGACTTAAGGTCAGGTTATCATCAGTTAAGGGTTAGAGAAGAAGATATTCCTAAGACTGCTTTTCTAACACGATACGGACACTATGAGTTCCAAGTTATGCCTTTTGGGTTGACCAACGCACCTGCGGCATTAATGGATCTCATGAACCATCTGTGCAAGCCATACTTGGATAAGTTTGTGATTGTGTTCATCGACGACATTCTCATATACTCCCGCAATGAGAAAGAACACGAGGAACACCTGAAAACTATTCTGGAATTGCTGAAAAAGGAAGAACTGTATGCCAAATTTTCCAAATGTAAATTTTGGATCAATACAGTAAAATTTCTTGGGCATCTCCAACTACTCCTTCGGAGATTCGCCAGTTCTTAGGTCTTGCAGGTTACTATAGGAGATTCATTGAAAGATTCTCTAAAATAGCTAAGCATATGACTGAGCTTATGCAGAAAAACTAGAAGTTCGATTGGGGTGAAGAACAGGAAGAAGC